>VZRV01005809.1:0-47554 GCA_013398115.1 Falcunculus frontatus
AAAGGAAAAAAAAAGGAAAAAGATAGAGGAAGTCTAAGCTTTGCTTACAGGGAAAATACCTCAAAAGGGGAAGAAATGCAATGATAGTTCCTGGGTCTAGCTCCTTCAGTCTGAAGCAGTGAGGCTGGAAAGAATTGGGTGTGAGCTGGGAACACAAGTGACCATGTTGCACGGAGGGGGATAATTGAGAAGGAAAAATGTTACACAGAGGAAAATGGAAGTAGAAAAAGAGAGGAGATGACAGGAAGGAGATTCAATATGAATATGAGGAAGAGAGGGAAACAAAAGACAAGAGAAGTGCTTGATGAGAGACTGCAGTTCTGAAAACCTTATAATTAAGAAATTTGCCGATGAGTTCAGGCACCAAATGAAAGACTGATCCTCACCTTCACCTTCAGATCACTGTGTCACATCTCTAGGACATCCCATGATACATCCAGAGGTGTGCTTAAGTTCTTCAGTTATATTCAGCCCAATCTGATCATAACTACAGTGGAATTTAACATTCCCCACAATAATGTGCCTGACAGTTCAACTTGATATATATGAACGAAACAAGATCACTGTCTCCACTACTAATAAATGTTCAAAGTGTAGGATTTTTGGTGGAGAGTAAGGAGAATTATACACTGTATAGCATTAATTGCATATCTCTCAAGCATGAAATTCTGATCTATTATGACTTTTAAAAAATATATGACAATAATATATTGCATACATTTCAGAAGAAAATTATGTCTTTACCTTGAAAATCTACTTTCTCTGACAAGCTGATGGAATCATTTTAGTGAAGGACGAGCGCTGCAGAGAGGAAACCTGCAAATATTCGAAGGTTAGAAATGATGAACAAAAGGCTGAGGGTTTACTTCGCATGCAAATAAGTAATTCATCACAAATCCATAAACCAATTAGTAATGAACTAATGATATTGCTTAACAACTGTATTTTTGATTAACATATAAATAATTTAGGTGAGCATTTCTTTGGTCATGCCAGTTTCTGCTATTATTTACTAGCCTTGTCATGACTGCTCTTAGATCACATGCCCCTTATAAAACATTTCCCAATCTATTGCAAGGACCAGTTTGTTTTAATGCACTCAGTTAACACCGCTGGAGCTATTAACAAGCTTATTAGCATAATCCATTGTGATCTATCATTGTATAAAAGTTCAGCTCCACAACTGAATAGGACTGGGAAATGGCTTTGAAGATTTTATGATACAATAACTATCCATTTGATAAGCAATTAAAAAGATATTCTGAGACACTAAGAATGAAGACAATGACAACACGAGGAAAAGAGGAGGGGTTTGAGAGCAGAAGCTGCTGCCTGGTTTGGGAACCATGTGAGATGTGTTGCTTCTGCTCCTTAGCCACAAATTGCAAACTGCTGCTGGGCTCTAAAGCTCCAGTAACAAGCTGGGCCTGACTTTGCCTTTTTAAGCAAGGAAAAAAAGAACAAAGCACTTTAAGGTTCAATATCTTCTGCTATCTCACCCATGATCAATTTCTTGACCTCTCAAAAGAACATTTTGATTCACAGCTGAACATCTGATTTTATGTTGTCTTTTTGCTTCTCTTAAATTTCAAGTTCCTTTTCTTAGCTGTTTGCATTATCCTTAGTGAACTTCTGCAGAAAGAAACAGAATAAAGGTTACTGAACACATTACCACACATTATTGTTCAAAACTCGCTTTGTATAGTATGACTGTATTGAGCTTTTAAAAATGAACATTCAACGAAAATAGCAGCATCTCTACTGTGAAAAAAGTAGCTCTTCAAGAAAGTGTTGCTTTCTCTGATATGCTAGTATTTTGTTCAGCTCAGTTCTGATTCTCCAGGGATTATTTGACCAAAATGTCCATTGTCCATATAATAAGAAATATTCATGATATCGTTCACCTCACATAGAATTTTTTTACTAGGTTATTTCAATATCTTACATACATTAATTTTTCTTCCTCCTGATATGGAATGGAAAGCTGGTTTCTGAAGGCAGCATGATCTACTGCTTTGCATAGAAAATGGAGATTTATGTTCCAATCTTGCTATCATTGCCAGTTTCTTACACCAATTTTCTAAGACTGGGTTTTCCTTTTTAAAAACTAGTATCAAAATATAAACCTTTTCAGAGTCTTTTGGTATTTTTGCATGAGAAGCATTTACATCTTAAATGAAAGGTGTTACATGGAACGTGATATCTAAGGCAACAAGTTTTAAACAATTTTTCTTAAATCACAAATCAAGTTGCTTTAAGAGGGGAGAATTATATTTTAACTGTTTGTTGTGGTTTTGTTCGCATTTCTTACCTTCAGTGAGATAGGAGATTTTGGAGGAATGCAAAGCAGGCTCAAAACTTAAAGAATATGAAAAAGCTTATTATTAACAGAATTAAGAGTAAAAAGAAATAATAAGAAATTAAAACAAAACCCCCTTTTCTCCAGCACCTCCCCCTCTTATGCAAATCACACAAAGGCTAATGAAGGATGATTCTTGGTCAGCATTTAAAGTTCTTAAAAGTCTCTCTACTATTTAAGGAAATAGAGGTCTCTTTTGCTTCTCGTGGTTCCCAAACTGCACCAGCAACAGCCCCGCCTGCAAATCTGCCGCGGTAAAAAAATATCTCTCCCGTGGAAAGAAATCACAGTTTCTTCCACACTGTCACCATGGGCCACACATGGGGTATTCTGGTTTAAGCATAGATAAATTCCAGCCTGAAAACAACAGCTCTCTTCTTCATAGAAATTTTAAAAAGTCTCTCACAACCTCTCACAGCTCCTGGCGTGGTCACCTTTGTTTCTCCCAAAGGCTGCACACAGAATTCTCATCCCTCCCTGTCTTTTAATGGATTAAAGAGAAAAACAGTTTGTGATACTACAGTTTTTACCACGGTCTGCAAAAAGCAGTTTTAAGCTGTGCGCGGAAAAGCGCGACTCCGCCCTCTTTTCCCTGCCGCCATCTTCAGCTTCACTCACTTTCTCTCTGACCTTGAAGATGTCATGATGATGAGTGGTCTTCGTTGTTTGGGCTTTACGCTGGAGAAAGCCTCGCTCCCTTTAGGCTGCTCTTTACTTGATGTTGCCTTGCAGTTCAACATAGGCTGGGGTGGTTGCAGAAAGTTCCATCAGCTCCTGCTGGCTCTGCGCGGGCCACGTGGAGGGGGGAGTTCCTCAGCAGCCGCTCCGGGTGGTCTCGGCTATGCAGCACTGATGGTCGTTCCTCAGCTGCCCGTGGCTCTGAGGGGCTCTCCCACAGGCACCTGGGGCTTGTGCCCCAGCACTGGGGGAGGGGAGTCCTGGGGCCACTCCAAAGAACTGACCCCGGTGCCCATATCCCCCCCGCTCCCCGCAGGAAGGCTCAAACCAAAAAGGGAACTTCCTGTGTCTCCACAGGGGTTAAATATGTAAATTTCGATAAGCGCTACTGGTTGAAAGATCTGTCCATCAGCTCAGGTTCAACCCACAACACTGTTTTAAATTTGATATATTTTTAAACAGCCTTAAGAGTTGTAAGACAACAAAAAGCATACCCAGACTGAACCACTTCCTGCTTAATAATTCTCCCTGCAAACAGATTTTTTGAAGGTGGACACATGAGAAGGAGTCCAGTATCCTTGGGAAAGCAGGTTAGAGACATGCTCCTGCCCGCTGCAGTCTTGTGACCAACCACATTTACAAGCTACCTCAGAATAGGAAGGACTAGAGTTTATTTTGGCATTTGCTTTGAAGTCATCTTCCTAGGACACACTTTTAAAGCTATTTTTGTGGTTGAAAATCTGAATTTTGGGGAATTAAAAGTTAGACCAGAAACTGGCAGCTTTTTAGTAAAATGTGGCTATATTTCTGTTGTCTGAAGAACAAATACTCTAAGAAAATGTTCTTGCTGTTCAGCTGTGATAATCAGGCACATTTCCTCAGAGGAAGGCAAAGTTAATTGTGGTAGATGGAATAGTGTTTTGCATTTACTGCATACAGAGAATACTCAAGGAAAAAAGTCCAACAGGTATTGTGACACTTCTCCTTCAGATGAGGGTGATCAAAGCTGCTGAAGTAAAGGAGAATTAGATGAATCTTTTCCAGGTTCTGGTTACTGATAGGTCCTGGGAGAGCTTCTCAGAGTTGTTCAGAGGTTGTTGAGGAAGAGCTGACCTGAGACTGCCCTGCTTGCATTGTGTCCTGCACCACTTTTGCACCATCTGAGAATTAGGAAAGCACAACGATGAATTAAAGCCACCTTTGTCTGCTAGTCTGAAGTCCGGCATCTTCCGAGCCTCCCTGAAACCTGGGGACTCAGGCCTTATATAGCTATTTGTTTGCCAAGAGATTGGATGATATATAGGGTGTCATCATTTTAAAGCGGGTTCAGACTCAAAACTGTGGGTTTCATTTGAGTGCGATGTGAAGTATTGTATACCTCTGGCCAAGGAACTGCAGCTCATTTAATAGATAAATTGAGATGAGAAAAATGGCACAATTTAAATATCAGCTATCAACAGGAACAGAGGAGGGGGAGAGATAGAGAGTGAGAGAAGTAGCCCAGCTTCTTTTATTACAGCCATCTTAGTGCTTCGACAACAGGTAGCAGTATTACATATTCCCTTTCCACTTTAAAGCTCTGGTAATTTCCTTCCTCGTGTCGGGGCGATTTTATTCATTGTTTCCTTGCAGCAGTGATTGATGTTCTGAGCTGCTAATCTCTCTGAGTGATAACTATTTTCATGTAAGTCCATGAGTCTATGACACAGGCTGCTCGGCCAGGGCTACTGCTGACTACTTATTTTGTGCCTCATTTACATTTCAATCTTGGCCTCATGAATGTAAAACCTAGGCTGCAAATTAATAACAGGAAGAATATTAGACCGCTCCAGAGTGGGGGAACAATGCAAATCCACCAGAGCACAAGGCTTTACCATTGTGTTCCGGGAGGGACTCATTTATTGGCCGGCAGTGAATGACATTACAGAGAATGGCATATCCAGAGTGACACAAATTTATTTCTGTCCCCAGCGCTCCAGTATATTTTCATAGAATCAGGGGGCTATTTGTCTAGGGACAATTTAGTTTCCATGAAAAATTTAAATGGTTTCTGTGGAGATAGTGGAGTGAAATTTAATTTGTTTCTCATTTACTACAGCAGGTATGAAAAGGAGAAAAATTGGATGTCTGATGGGCTGAAATTGGTGCTGTCCCTCCCCACTATCCCCAAAAGGCCTGTGGGCCTATATCATAGAGATTGAGCAAGACTACCTCATCCCTCCCCTTAGAGAATGGTAACCTTAAACCAACTTACAGAAAACCTTTGGGGAGGCTGCCAATCACCCTGAAAACAACATTTCCATCGATCCCCTGTCTGTGTGATTTATGGCTTCATTTTACGGTAATTGAGAATTAGTGAGAAGATTAGCAAGGCTCAACACTTCACCTTGATATGCACACTAAGCACCGTAATTTGTCACTAAGGGATGTCGGACACTTTTTTAGTTACACGGGGTTCCCATCTAATTGAATTTGGAGATAACATGGAAATTAATTTGACACAAGAAAATTTTGAATACAGCCATTTCCTCTATTGTAATGCACAATACTGGGCTGCATTCAGGGGCAGCTATATTGATCCTGATCACTTTCAATTGTGGCCAGCTGAAGGATGGAATACACTAAATCTTATTTAAGCTCATATGAAAGCAGTTCATCTGCAGCAATCTGTGGCAGATAAAGAATATTACCTTTCATTTTGTCTGACTGCATCAAGATGAAGTTTTGAAAATTTACTTCTTGCAGCAAATATACCAAATGTCTAAAGTCAACAGTTACAATTCAATTACAGACCAGCTCTTGTGGGCTGTTTACAGGGTAATTTGCTACTTAGGCAGCAAATGAAAATACTAACTATACTCTCCATGCATAGAGAAGTTACAGCACACAGAGAAGCCCCAAGGAAAGACAAAGAAAAAAGATTCCAAACTTCTCAGCAATTTAAAGCACTGCACATTGGATTAGTCTTGTTATAGCTTGAATGGTTTCATACACAATCATTTTTTGTTTGTTACTGAGCCATTTTGAGGGAAGTTTATTTTATCTTGGAGGCTTAGCATCAGAGTCACAATGAGGGGACACAGTACAGACTCTTCATATCTGAGAGATGCTCTACCACAGGACTTACCTACATTTATATTTTTATATTATTCCAACTTTATTTCCTACAACCCCCTTTTATGCTGTACTTTATCCTTCAAATAAGGACTTTGGTTTCAACAAACTGCTTAGAGAGATTATTTTCTGAGAAAGGTGGTCTCTGCTGAGAATAGTGGAAGCAGATCTTGGCACTTTATGCCAGAGGGTGCGTGGCTGGGATATTTATGGACATTCTTTACCAGACCATCTGGCTTGCTTTGTTCATATCTGTTTTAGTGATAATTGGCCTGAGATGAGCTGTAATCAAGATATATTATTCATTACCTATTATTATTACATGATGGATTTTAATCTGATCATCATTACATCGCTCTTTGGAAAGACTTTTGAAAGGTTTAATCACAATAGTTTAAAGATGTTATTTATGCAGCCCTGTTCTGTAGTCATGGGTACATACTTGATTCTCTGAACATTGAGGACATTCCTCAGTGCACAGGCATTGAGATGGTACTTAAAGATCAGAGATACGTAGATGTGGTCAATAGCTCTAACCTGGACCTCTTGAGATGTGGTCATAAAACTTGGAAGAAATGCTATGCTGAAAGCATAGCAGTGATGGATGACAAATGCCCTGGAATTAGTGATGGTACATGACAATTGTTGTCAGCACTTTTACATCCCTCCAGTACTTCAGTCTCCTGTAGTTGTGTTATTTGGTCTCAGGAGTTCATCTGCAGGTAGTCTTCTGCAGAAGATGATGAATACCAGTACTGCAAGAGGTCAAACTGTTAGAAGTTACCTTGTGAATTTTACTCATTTTATAGCTGGAAAAATTGTTTATCAAAGGAGTAATGTGACGAACCTTATTAACAATGTGCATACTGCATATGTAATTTTCTTATCACATTTTCATGGGCTTTTACTAATGTGATATTAAAGGGTGTTAACGTGACAGAAATATCACTATTATAATAAGCTTAAAGGAATTTGGATCATTTTAGCCAGGATTTGCTTTCATATTTGGATGCCGTCTGGACTATATTAGAGACACAGATTTGTCCAATACGATGAAAAACATATTAACATAATCAAAAACTTAGTAACACAATAAAATATCCATACATGATTTATATGTCAAGTTAGAGCATCTAGGAAAAAAAATAGCCTTGTCTTTCTCTTTGAATAGCAGGCAGCAAGGTACGATGTCGTAGTTGTCTTTTTATATCTTCATGAAATTAATTTTTTTTTACTCCAGAGTTTTTTTTTTCACTGCTTGCAAGTGTACTTGCTTAAAGGTCTGCCCATTCCAAGACAAATTAGATAATTTTTATTATTAGGTCTTAGTCCCACAGATGTTTGTATCTTTCCTGTTCAAGACTGAAAAGCTGTAGTCGCTTTTTTTCTCTAACAAAGAGAAGAGAAGAGAAGAGAAGAGAAGAGAAGAGAAGAGAAGAGAAGAGAAGAGAAGAGAAGAGAAGAGAAGAGAAGAGAAGAGAAGAGAAGAGAAGAGAAGAGAAGAGAAGAGAAGAGAGGAGAAGAGAAGAGAAGAGAAGAGAAGAGAAGAGAAGAGAAGAGAAGAGAAGAGAAGAGAAGAGAAGAGAAGAGAGAAGAGAAAGGAAGAGAAGTGAAGAGAAGTGAAGTGAAGAGAAGAGGAGAAAAAGAAGGAAAGGCAAAAAGAGGAAGAAAGAAAAATAATAAGGAAGATAAAGGAAGAGCTAAAGTATGGAAGATTGAAAGAGTGAATGATGAAAGAAAATAAGTCTGAAAGAAAGAAAGAAAAGAAAGAAGATACCAAACCCATGGGGATGACTGTGGTTTTGCCTACAGTTAAAAATGTACTTGATGTGTGAAGTCATATCACCTTAGGCTTTGATCTTATTAGTTTTCAGAAAATGATAGTTACATACAGAGGGATTCAAACTAATTGTACATATTTACTTTCAAAATGGCTATCCTCAACACCTTCACTCTGTTTTTGCTCTAAGACTGCAAGTGCTTCTCTATCAGACACACTGTGGTCTTTGACCATGAACTTCCCCGTGCCTTGAAGGTTATAAATCTGTGTGTGGATCTCAGCACCAGTGAGCATTTTGGTTCTAAGCATCACCACAGCCAAGGAAAGGAACATTCTCTGTCATTTAACTCCCTTGAGAAATTTGACACAAAATTCACTCTTAAAATGTGATGATAGTTCATAATTTTGAAATACATCTTTTCAAAGCAATTGCTTAGTGGCCAGAATCTTCCCAGAAAGTAGGATTTCATCCAATTTTTGCCTTTGACTAAAGAAATCAAATTCCAAATCGCTCACCTTATCACGAGAATGCATACTGGATGTTCTGTGCATGTGTACCTAAACATATTGAATGCATTTTCTAGCCAAGAGAGAGCAAACCTGAGTGTTTCTATCACCTAGACTGGAAATGGATCCATGAGTAAGGAGAAAAGAGTTAACTTCTATATGAAGCATTTTTGTTTTCTATACCAAATTCTTTAGTTCTCCAAATAGGGTTTCCAATTTTTACAGCAATTAAGTAGTTTACATATATTTATCCAGCTTCACTATAGAGTTTTAATATTTGAAGCATAGCATGAGTCAACGTGGCAAACATTAATTCTGTGTCGAAATCTTCTTCCCTAAAGAAGACCTGCCTTTTGGAGATATATTCAAAGTCCTTAAAAATGTATGCATAAAAATGTTCTGCTTATGTTCCTAAAGATGATGCCATAAAAGTATGCCTTGCCCTTGGAGCAGAAGGGAAGGTGATGAGCTTTGCTATGGTGATTAGATCACATATTATTCCTCATAGCTGGGAAGGCTGCTAAGAATGTGCTAAAAGGTGGTAGTGAGTGGTGCAGACAGGCCCCTTACCTGACAACTTAAAGCTATATTTTAATCTTGGCCAGTGCCACCAAGAGACTTAGAGATAAGGAGAAATTCTTTAATTTTAGAGATAATTTAATTAAGCCTCTTGGAAGAAGCAGAGCATGGGGACTTAACAGCTAATGCTGACAGTCTTGCTGATAAGATGTGGACAAGGGGGGAAAGTTTTAAACTAAACGTGGAGGGATTTAGATTAGATATTAGAAAAAAATTCTTAGAAGTAAGTGAGGCACAGGAACAGGCTGCCCAGAGAAGCTGTGGAAGTTTTCAAGGCCAGGCTGGATGGAATCCTGAGCAACCTGATCTAGTGAATGGCTTTCCTGCTCATGGCAGGGGGGTTTGACTTAGATGATCTTTAAGGTCCCTTACAATCCAAGCCTTTCTATGATTCTTTCTCAGCCACTGTTTCTTAAATACTACGTGCTGTTACAGCATTTTGCTGTGGTCTAGTTGAGAAGTGCCATGGCTCTCATATTGTCCATTTTCCACATGAGGTGCAGTTCAGATAAATTAATATGAGTACTCTGATTTGAAAGCCTGATTCTTAACTGTGTTTGCACCTTTCTTGTCTCTTTTTTCTCAGCATCACCCAATGGCTTCTAGAGTATGAGATAGGATGAACTCTCTTGTTCAGGCTCTGGACTATCCAGGGGACTGTTTTGTGACTATTCGTGATGAAGGAAAGGTAGATCTAGATACCATACCTAATGATTTATAATCCTGTAAGATGTTTTAAAGCTCACCCCAGTACTGATTCTGTACTATTTTGGGGTTGAATTCAATCCACATGTAGCTAGGCAAAATTCTTTTTACTTCTATCAACATATTTGAATTGCTGAAGGGCCTACAATTTTTTCAAGAGCCTGTCCTAATTGTCAGTGTTTCATCTCTGCCGTGAATGAACAGCTACGAGGGATTAAAATGAGCTAAGGAACCACAACCTTAGCTAACATTATTCCAGTTCTAGAATAAAGTGGTCCATGTGTCTTTGTTGTTCCTTCCTTCTTTAGGGTTTTGGTTGCTGAAATTAAAATGAAAGAGATCAGATATGTGTCATAATGAAAGATTCTGAAGACGCTAGTGGAACTGGAAATCTAATAGCCATATTGGTCTTCCCAGGACAAGTTCAACTGAAAGCAATAAGGATGTTGTCTCCACTCCCCCGTTCAATAATGGTCCCTCATAAGTTTTGTGTTCTGAGAACATCTGCAGGTTTGCAAATGCTCTCTTGTGCACTAACTATCCTGATTTTCTCCAGTTTGGGCACGGCATTTCAACATCCCTGAACGTCGCTGTTGCTGGGTGACTTTTAGTATCATCCGAGAGAAAACAGGAGAGCAGAACCTACCCGGCCATCCCTTGCCAATGCAAATTGTTCAGAATTCAGGGACTGAAACTGACTTGTGCTCTTCCTTTACACATGAAGAAATTACCAGTTATTAAAAATTACTCTGCAACACTAAACTAAAGAATGACAATCTGTGGGTCAGAATGAAAGAACAAAAGGTGCAGAAGCAGTAGGAAGTAATGATATTTAGAAAAAAGAACAAAACTAACTTAACACACCTCAGAGCTACAGTGGAGCTAATGCAAAAAAGAAAAGAAATCAAGTACTTTAAACAGAAGAAATTTGCATAAGATGGTCCTTAAATGTAATTATGAAATGAGATATTGTTTGTCATCATGACTAGGTCCTTTACCTATCTGTGCTGAAATGTATGGAAGGGCTGTATTTCTGTAATTACTGCACCTGCCCAGGAGCAAGCACTTCTAGGATGGACATTGGTTTTGAAGCAGAAATTACCTATCATACTTGAGATTATATGGTTTCCCTCATTTTTACTCCATTTCACTAGATCAGAGTTCTATGCCTGTCTCAGGCTCCAGCATTGCAAAGACAAAAGTCAGACCTGGCTTCCCACGTACATCTTGTTTTCCACAGGGCACAAACCGGAGAGTCTCAGCTACCACGGGCAGCAGGAAAGCTGTGATTCTTCAAGGAACCTGCTTTAAAGTGGCTCCTGTCCTTCCCTCCTATGGCTATAGTGCCACTTGCCAGAGAAGCTGGATATTGGTTCTCTGTAAAGGGAAGGGAGCAGCAGGAAGGGAACATTCTGAGTAGTCTCTCTCTGCCTTTCCCTGCTCTTCCACTTTCTGCTGTAGAGAATATGGGTCAGTTATCTCTCTGCTCTACTTGAGAGCAAAAGATAAAAAGAGGACTTGTTCCCCTTCAGAGAATTTCTCAGATGAGTGACATATCTCAAGCAAAAGCTCAAATAATTGTGTTTTCAACATTCTGGATGAAAACAGGAATTAACTTGGAAACCTATTATTAACAAGTATTTTTCTATAGCTGCTAAGATAATGCAAACTTGAACAATGACTCGAGTTTATAAACAACCAAACTTTTATCCCTCATGAGATGACTTTCAATGCTCCTCAGGTTCACAGCAGATGCTGTTGCTTTGTTTCCCTGTGCTTTGCACCCTGAGTTTCTCAGGGACTATGAAGCAACCCTGTGCTTGATGGGAGCAGTCAGAGGGGGATGGGGCTGAGCAGCAGGAGAAAGCGTAACTGAGAGACTGATAGAGACATCCTGACAGCTGGAATGGGTCATCAATAGATCCATCATGCCAGTAATTTGCAACAAATTTAACATACATCACTTTAGTCAGGCCACGCTGTATCTGTCTTGTCACAGCATCAGAGTGAATAACACTTAAATCGGGTGTCACCGTTGACCTCTCTGACCCTGGAATTGACACTGCTGTTTGAGCTTGGCCTAGCTGGCAGCAGATGTAGGCAAGATTAGTACAAAAGGTGGGGGTGTACTAAAGGAGGACAGAGCACAACAATACAGCTTAACCAGGCAAACAGATTTTCTCCTAGTCCTGCTTTGCTTGATGAAGTGTTGGCATTTGTTTAGACCTTCTTCCAGCATTCTTTAGTCACATTAACTGTGTATATATTTTTCATTTTGACTGATTTTATATGTATGCATGAATATACATATGCAATAAAATTTGTAGACTACAAGGTGACCAGCACGGAGACTGAAGTCTGTCATGCAGACTAACGAAGTAGAACACAAACAATAGTAAAACTAAATTGTCATCTTCTGTGTCTGAAACATGAGACCCAGCCTGAGACATGAATGGATGCTTTGATTCTGTTGCCACTTTCAGCATCCCAGTGCAGACCTAGCCCTTCAGGAAATGAAAATGTGTATCTCAGGTAGAGAGCAGGAGAGACCAAGACCCTCATTAAATCCCTGTGATGGCTTGCGGCATGTTAAAAAACCCCCTAGATTAAGCCATGGAGAATGAAGAGCCTCCCAGCAAGCACAGTCAGTCCTGGAACTTGGGGGAATAGTCTCCTGACGTCAAATCTGAACACTGATTTAACTCAGAACTTATGAGCAAGGTTCACCAACCAGCTAAACGACATATTTTCATTCATCCAAGAGAAGCTGTTTCCCCCATTTTCAAGCTTAATGAATACCTTCCATAGACTTCTATAGTTGTTTCTACAGACTAGCATGGAAATGACTACAGACCTGTTAATTCTCCCTGGTGCTAGAAACGAGACACCCTCCACAGCCAGACGGGGTCCACTGAGTCTACTCAGCATTTACTTTTGAATCAGCACACGATAGAATTACACGATTTGTTTGCTCACCCGAAAGACGCTTTAGAGCCATTCACAGAATGCGTGTGACTGGATGCTGGGTGGGCTTTTCCCCCACAGTCATTCAGCCTTCTAAACAAATATGTAGCTGTGGGCTAAATTCGGATTTTTTTCTTGAGGCATTATTCATAAGTGGGTGACTTTTAATTAACGGATTTTGAATGGCAATAAAAGAAGAAGCTGTCTTTGAGCAGGTAGTTGGAAGTCACAAAATTAATATGTATATAACTTGTATAATAGTTTGTCCTTTTTTTTTTTCTGACAGTCTGCTTGATGTTTGATATCTTGGTTAAACTGATTTATCACATCACTAAATATCCCTCAACTGGAAGAACAAGAAGAAGCTCTGTGGTTATTCTGTATGTCCTATAATGTTCATGTTTAATGATGGTTTGAAGGTGGAAACATATCAAAAGTGACAAATAATAAGAAAATCATAAAAGGTTAGAGAAATTAATGCTTTATGCCAAGAAAACTATTTTCTGCTTGTTTATGCATTATTTCTTTTGGAAAAGACTGGTAATAAAGCAGAAGGTATTTTTTCAGTTAGTCATCCAGAATGTTAATCAGATTCTACTCATCTTTTTTACTTTCTGTGTGTGAAGCTGACACCCCAGACACCCACTGACGCCACCCTGAGCACTCCCCCTGTCCTTTTCATGAGTAGGACTGGGCTTCAAAGGATCTGAATTAGGCTGTCTTGATTACAGCAAGGGCTACTGAGGGCAGATTATAACATTTTATCTTTAGAAGGAATCATGTATCATAATTACTTGTGTTTGTAGTCTTTTTATAATTAACAACTGAATTGGTGTACACTGTGTTTGAATTTCTGTGTTGCTTGGACAGAGAAAGGCAAAAAAAGGGAAAAGTCAGCACCTGGCAAATCATATTTTGCTTGTCATTCCTGGGATTTTAGAACTGAATGAAAGTGAATTTACTCCAGGAAGATGAAGACCCCAGCCCCATTGCCCAGTTGTCCTATGGTGCACTGTGAAGGTGTATCTCAGAGAAGCTGGGGTCATAGAAATGTGGGCATGAGGCACAAGTGAGTTCACATACAGTTCATACCCATGTATGAACTGGGCTTAGCCACGATGGAGAGTCAACTTGACCTTTAAAAGAAATTGTTTTATAGTGATCTGTTTGCATTCTACTTGAAACCATTTATTCCCTCATTATTTTTGATGCGAAAGGAGGAAGGAAACAAATGTGTTTGACAAAGGACCTTTGATGTGTATGTATGGTGGTTTGGGGGTTTGCCGGTGGATCCACCAAGGAGTCATGCTGTGGATCTGGAGGACAGTTTGAAACTTTCTCTGGACTCTAGGCAGCCCTTGGGAGTGTGTAACAGCTATTCAGGATAGGAGGTAAGAGACAGCACAGGTGCTACCTGTATGGTCCCCTTGGTGTCATTAGCTGCAGTAACTGGCCTAATTTACCTGTGTGAGCTCTGTGGCTCTTTGGCGATTTTTTTTCTGACCACCACCATATTTCTATTACTGAGGAAAGATACTTATTAAATTAGCTGTGAATACTCTTAAGTTTGGAATATATGAGAACACAGATTTCTTTTTTCTTCAAGGGACACCAATTTTAGGCCTAAACATTTAAAATTCAAGTATAGGAATACAGCCACAGTACCTAATGAAAATCAGGATTTATTTATGGCACCATTTTCCCCTTTGGTCTAGCGTCCTTTACTGGATAAAATTTCATGTAACAGGTTATGAGTTCCTCTCAAAAATGAGCCACTCCACCACTAGGCTTTCTGGTTACTGTGCACAAGGGCAAGATGAAAGTGATGGTATGAAACATTTTCATTCTAATCCCCATAACATACTCAAATGACACTACCTCAAGGAAACTATTCACTTTTGGGGGGGAAGATACGTCTGGCTATGCTTTTTTTCAAATGCGTTATTAAATAGAAAGTTGTTGAAGTAGATGATCCAATTCTTGTGGTAGCTCTACTCTTCTGGCCTAATGTGGGTAGAAGAGAGTGCTAAGGTATTAACAGCATCATAGAATCATGCCTTCCAGGAGAGCAGGTTGCTCAAAGTCATGTCCAACATGGCCTTGAACATTTTCAGCTGTGTTTCATCCACAGCTACTCTGGACAACCTTTTCCAATGCCTCAACACCCTCACGGTAAAGAATTTTTCCATTATATTTAATCTAAACTTACTCTCTTTTGGTTCGAACTCAATTCCCTTGTATCAATACATGCGTTTGTAAAAAGTCCCTCTCCAGGTTTTATGCTTTTTCTAGTACCTTTAGGTACTAGAAAGCTGCTGTAAGGTTTCCCCAGAGCCTTCTCTTCTCCAGTCTGAAGAACTCCAGCTCTCTCAGCCTGTGTTTACAGCAGAAGTGTTCCAGCCATCTGATCATCTTTGAGACACTTCTGGACCCCCTCCAACAGGTCTACCACCTTGTTTGGTCCGGTAGGTGGTAATACCCACATTCTTTACTGTTTTCACAGGAAATTAAGCTGAAAAATTACAAAGGGGAATGATACTGAAACTCTGCTTGGAGGACCATGCAACTGTGGCTACACCTCATTCCATTCTCAAAATAGTTTACAGATCATTTTTTGGGTCTGAATTCACTCCCATGAGGCAACTGCATCCTTTAGTTTCACACTTTAAAAATAAAAGAGTCTGGGACTCTATCCCAGTCTCTTCCTCTCCTCCCATACCAAAACAGAGCCACAGCCCTCTTCCACTTAGAAACCTGAGATTTTTAGCAGCAGTACTTGACAGAAAAGGAAGCCAGCTTCACCTTCTCAAATGCAGTTTGTGGTAATGCTCTTGGTAACGCCATGTGCATACCTGTAAGGAGACAGTTCATGTGGGGAAGCACTTTTCCTCTGAAACCTGGCACTCCAGCTCCACTCCTCCCCTCCCCTCTCCTCGACTCGATAAAAAGCCTGTGGGTTGATCCTGGTGATGGACCCCTTTGAACAGCCCTTCAGCCCCTGGTTGCTGCTGGCATGAGAGGCACTCAAGCCATCCAAACGTGTGCCCATCAGCACACGTGTGTGGGATGTCTGGAGGGAGCACAGCAGTGCCAGTCTCCTGTGGGGCTGAGCAACCATGCTCATGGGGGAATGATGATCCAGCCAAGGAAGGGAAGACAGTGTGCTCCCACTTTTCCCCTGCTCCTGGGGGAGCGTTAATGCTACTCTCTGCAAGGACTGCCAGGGGGCATGGTGTCAGCATGATGATGTTTTCACTCACAGCCACCAAAAGGATTGGCACATCTTGCTCAACCATTGGGAGGGAAGGATCACTGTGCAATCTCATGTGTTTGTTAAAGCCTCATGCTAAAGGCCTCAAGGTAGACTGCTCCCACTGGCTTGACCTTCTCAGATAGATGTGGCTCTTGTTTTCTTATTAGTCTAATGATTCATCAGCTGCTTTTCAATTTTTTTTCCAAAATTTTTGCTATGTATTTTTTAAAATCAGAAGCATGGAAAGAACTAAGTGTTTTGCAGTGGTTTGCTCTCTGCAGCCCTTCTTTGCTCTTTTCTGCCATGGGGACAAAAAATATGACAGTAAAATAATCATTTGGTCCAGCTTTATATGCCTGTTTAAGCCTAAAATTAAAAGATTCATAAATAATTTTCTCTGGTCAAAGTCATAGACTTTATGCTTCAGTTTTCAAGAGTTTTATATTCGAAGTTGTTAGCCCTGCTGTTTAATCCCTGGTCTATAATGACATGTTTAAATCCCTGACTTATACTGAATACTTCCATATTAAAAAATAATAAAGGTATACTAAAATTCTTTCCCAATAATAAGTTTTATTAGGTACATCAGGTGTTACTATAGCATAGATATACAGTAGTGTAGGTACATTGCAAACAGCATCTTATAGTATCAGACAAAGAGAACCTTTTACAAACCCCATGTCTCTAATTTCATTTTAGAAAATTAGATACTAAGAATTTTGCATAAGATAACTGTATTACTGGGATGCAATTTGGCCCAGGTTTCTAGCTTTAGTGCATGTGGCTCCTTAATAAAAAGTGTCAGTTAAAATGAAAATACAGCTTGGGTAATTAAATTTAATTGGATCTTGTCACTTTAAATCCTCTTCGTTTTTGAGTGTTTCTACAGAATTGCAGCTTCTGGTTTGCTAATTTCTTTATTGCAAGCTGTGCTCTGAACCTGACTGTCCTATAATAAAGTGGGACCTTGTTTTTGTGGAGCTCTTTGAACCATGACTGTAATAACAAACAAAAGGAGGGTGGGAGCTGATTTATTGCCAAAAGAAAATCTCTCCTTTATTTCTTACGTGTTCAGCTAGTGAAAAATCATGGGTCTGATTTTATTAACTCTTTAATTTTCTTGCCAGTTGATCACCATTTTGCACAAGCTCTCGTAAGTACTATGGTATGATGCTATGCCTGTGACAGGTAGCAGCAGCAATTATCATACTTTTTTATATTGGAGTTGTTTGGGCAAGCAATAGGGATTAGGTGAATTGCAGTATTCATATGTAGGTCAAGCAGGGTGCAGGCAGCCACAATGCAAATGATGTGTACTGCCTGCCAATAGCCACTGTGCTGATTCGCAGGGATCACCTTCTCCAGGGGTGAGAGGTAATTCAGTTTCTTTATTACACATCGCACATGCACAGCATCCAAAGGCAAGGAAGATTTAAGTGTAGGTGATGAAGCAATAAAATATTGGCCATACCAACAGACACATCATAAAAATGATCAGACTGTCACAAAATGTACAACTGCTAATGTCCATATTTCACATTAAAGCCAGTTGGATGAATTTGTACACTCAGGTTTTATGTGTGAAATGCAGTATCATTACACCCTTGATTAGAAGATAGGTCACTTAACGCCAACATCTCAGAACTATTAAAGATGTAAGACTGTCCTTCACAGCCCAGTAGTGGTCCCCTGATTCTCTGCTAAAGCATATGGGTATGATGTAATTACATTTGCAAAGTGCTGGCAACACAAGTTTCTCAAGCAGAACTGCTCTGCCAGTGTGGTCTCTACTGTTTATAACCTTTTCTGGAGGTGTGCCTTGCATCTCACCAATACGCCTGGGATAAAATCTATGCAACCAGACACAGAAGGCTCTGTTCAGTTGCCCACCCATGGGTGCCCAGGGTATTTGAGGTGCCTGAGGGTGTATGAGATCTACACAGGGCCCTTAGAATGAGATTCAGAGCTCAGATGAAGATGTGTCTTCACACATTGGTGTCTACATGGGAAACATGTTCCTAAGCGTGTATTTTAACTACTGAAGCTTTAGCATTAGGTTCAGATGTCCACAAACAAGCATCTAGTGGCAGCTGGGATGTCCTAGTTTACCCCAGCTGACCGCTACCTGCTGGTCCAGAAGTGGGTAAAGATCACGTTCCTGTCTTACATCTATTACATCTGTCTTGACAGTCCGGGAGAGTTCAGCCAACACTAATTACCTACCTATGTCCAAGCAACTAAATCTAGGCCTAGAGATCCCTTTGTGCTATTAAGTGAGCTCACATACAGTGACCCGTGAGTGGACACCTAAATTTAAGTATCTGTAGTTTGAAGCTGTACCACTACAATTTTCAGATCAGCTCCTCATTTAGGTAAAGCTCACACTCACCCCAGGAGCACCCTGGGAACACCTGGAGCATGGACACACACCTCTTCATGTGTCCAGTCTGCTTCTCTGCTGTGTGATGACCAGCTCGCTCTCCTGAACAGCACCTGGCTGGGGCTCATGCTCCCTCCTTTCTCACTCATCTGCTGCTTGTGCTCAAGGTAAGGCCCCTTTGTACCAGCCCATCACAGCTTCCCAAGGAGGAAACATTGTCCTCACCTGCATGCATGACTGCATTAGGACATAAGAGCTGAAGGAGGCAGCTGGAGGCAGGAACGACTCATCCTCTCTGAAGCAGAGGTGACAATCACCATCTTCAGAAGATCTGCTTTTTCTGTTCATTAGAGTGGAACCTGGATGACTAGTTTGTAGTATTCATCTAAGTTGTAGATTTCTAGATTGATGGAACTAAGATGAGATGCATCCCATATCATCTGTGTCTCTATATCTTATTAATGGAGCCACAGAATTTCTATCTCCTCAAAGTCATACAGTTAGATCAAGGGAGTAATAAAACACCGCAGTAATTAATTACAGGGATCAGACTCACTATGACAAAATGTCCTGGCTTGCTGTCACTGAAAATAGTGTCCAAACATCACATCACTCTCAAAAAAGTCAGAAAAAATTATTTCATACTGCTGTCTGGATTTTTACAGTGTTTTATAATGTTGTTAGAGGAGGACATAAGTAAAGATGGTCTTGTTTTCATACGTACCTTTTTTTTCATCACTGTTTTTAGGGCCTCTGTAAAGCAATTGACTGAAAAGCTCTGTTTAAAGAGACTACATGCTTTATTTATACACAGAACAGATGAATGGATGGATAAAAGTAATATATGATTTCTTACACCACCACTTAAACAGCATGATTCACCAGACTGCAGTAAGTCTGCTAGGGAGTCTGGCTGCTTGCTTTTTTGTCACATTTGGGCCTTGCGATACAGACTGAAATTGCAATTCATTTCACAGATGAAATACAATATCTTAGTTTATGAGAATGATAGATGCAAAAAATGGTTCTCGTGTTTGGTGTGTGATATCAGACACAGCGAATGGACTCTACAAACACATCCTATATTATTGATTTATTTATTTTTCTTTTTTCTTGATTTTCAAAACATTGAATCATTCACAATTGTACGGCATTTAAAAAATATTCAAGTTTCTGATGTAAATGCTGGTAAGGTATTAATTTCTGCAATTTTTACTTCTGCCAAAAAGAGACAGACACGTGAATTCCAGTTAACTTCCATCAGGTTCTAAGCTCCAAGTTTATTTGGTACTGCTTGGAAAATGCTGTCTTGTATTTTAAAACTTTGGAAAATATTTCAGCTAGCTCTCCTTCCTTTCTGATATAAGGAATTTTATCAGACTTCACTTGCTTACTATCTGTTTCACCTTGTTTATGGTTGAATGTGTATTCTTTATTGAAACTAGCAGCTTGGCCTCTAAAAAAGGGAAAAATACTGTACCCCATAGCCAGAAGTGTGGCTATACAGATTAATCTTCATTAACAGCTACAGTACTGGAATTAATGCTGTCTGATTAATTTGCTGGTTTTAGAGAGCAATGTCTATTTTTCTGTAATGATAAAGGGCTCCTTAAGAATATATGATTACAAATTTACAGATTGTTTTTGTGGCTTTATCTCTACCTCTTTGATCTTTAAGGCACTACAACAATCTGCTGCTAGATTTTTGCAACATAGTGAGAGTAATTATTTTAAATTTATGTATGATTTTATATTCAATCACTTTAGTCCTAAATTAGAAACCATCTGAATGGCAGTTTAAAAATCATGATAACAAATCTTACGTGACCTCTTCATCTTCATACTTTAATACAGACTCTTAAATGAACATTTTTAGTATCTGATTGTTCAACACTTGCACGCATTATCGTGAAACATGCAATTTCAGGAAAAGTCTCTGTTGGGAGTAGAGGGAACTCAACACATATATGCAAGAGATTATACAACGCACTGTCTGAGATCTCAGGGGACACTTGGTGACCCAGGTGTTTCCTTCTGGCCTTTTGTTTTAATTTGGGCAAGCCTGCTCTTTTGGGTCCAGCAATGCTGGATGCAACTCTTTGTATAGCTCTTGCCACTGCTTTTCTGTGGAACAGCTCCTGGCTTTTGCCAAGGAGGAATTCATGTGAAAATCCACATTTTGCTGCTGGTTGTGTTTGCATCAACAGGCGGTTGTAGCATTTATAAGCTAGTCCCAGTGACCTTGCCTACAGTGAATGAGGGAGAGCAAGCAACTTGCTGGAAGTGCTACCCACCTTCAGGATGGCTGAAATGAGTTACCACCAGCACTCTTCACTCTGGAACACTGCCACAGCACTCTGTCCAGCCAGCGAGGTGACCACGAGTGCCGGGCACCCGCCCGCATGGGAGGGGATGAAGGAGGCTGCTCGCAGGGCACGGGAGGGTCAGTGAAGCGCCAGCACGGGCTCTCCCAACCCACCGGAGGTAAGGGCACGTGGAGGAGGCGGAAAGAAAGCAGAGGGACTTCTTCGTGGGAAAACAGGAGAGGGTTTATGGAACAGAGGTCCAACAGAAACCCAGGTGAAAGGCACGAAGAAGCCAAGATGTGCTTCTGACAGGGGGTTTTATACCCCTATGAAAAGGGAGGGGAAAATATGAAATAGCCAATAATGCAGGGACACGGGGGTTGTGCTAAGGCGGGAAAAAGGGTACAAAGCCAATGGGGAGTAATGTGGGAGGGGAGAAATAACATGGGCCAATGGGAGGTCGAGGAATACAGAACTTTCTAGAGGGAGAAGCAAATATAGGGGAGAAGGGGAGGAGATAGTGGTGGCCAATTATGGGGATATGATCTGCATACCCTGCTTGGGTATCAAACCAATGCACCTGCTGGTCCACTTGGTATTGCTGGCCGTGGCACCGGCCATGGCGCACTGCAACAGAACACTACTTTTTAAACTTTTTGATTAAAATAATTGACTCCCATTCATGTAATTACTGCCACTGACCTTTGTGGGACTACTGCCACCTGTGAGAGTATTACATAAAGGATCATACAGTTTTCCTTCAAAAAGTTTCACAAGCTTGAGAGAAACTAGATCAGGTACTAGTTACCTCCTGATCTCCCTGATAGCTCTGACACTGGTAGAAGGAGTCTCCCTGCGGGTTCCCCATGTTCTATTGCAGTGCAAAGTAAATTTGCGGTACTGCTCCTTCTGGCATACCTGTTTTCACAGCTTGAATGTCAGTGTACCTAGCAGCCTCAATGCCAGCACAACCCTGCTGCTGGCTGTGTAATATTACCCAGAACCAAGAATTGTACTTGAATAGCTCATGATCTGCATGTTGCACAAGTGCTGCACCTAGTTGTCAGCCAACATGAAAACTGTGTACCTGCTTTGCTCAGATCACCTAAAGGCAGAAGTCACTATGTCCCACCAGCAATTTCCTGAGTCATGTTGTCTGTTATTCTTTATCAAGGTTGAATCCAGTGGCAGCTGCCAAATATAATTGGCAGGATGCACTTGCTGCATGCCAAAAGGACTAAGTGCCCTGCTATGCTATATTGGTATGGCTGGTGAAGGCATGGAACCCAGCTGGTTCTCTGCCTCATTTGAGTGTGTCTGGAAAGGGTAATTTTGCATGACAAACATATTCCTTGAATCTTACCCTCTATCCACTGGGAAGAAAACCTTCTATCCATTCTGGGCCATGATTATGGTGTTTGGTCTCCGTCATGCAGCAGTTTATGCAATTACTGTGTGTGCCACTCTTTCTGTACATGTGTGTCTCCTTAATGACTTTGGAAGCTCTAGCCAATTTCAGTGATAGCTGGCAGGAGGGAGAAGATCTGAGAGATACTAATTTCCTCAAAGTTTGAATAAAATAGCTATATAAAGAAGAAAGACCTTTCCAGAGAGTCCACTGAGAGAAAAATTCAGTTCTTCTTAGACACCAGACTCTGAGCAGGAGAGCAATATCGTGAACATCCCAGCTGCAGGAAATGCTCCAGTCAGCCTTTGCCCTTTATAGCCAACTACTAGATCAGTTGTTTCACAAATCTGCAGGAATCCAGACTCTGTTAGCTGTGGTGTTCACTAAATTATATCTTTCCGCATTACCCATCCACCACAAGAAACCCGTGTGTAAGTCGGAAGTGATGACCATATGTACTTTTGCAACCTATTTTCTCCAAAAAACCCCCACCTTTATTGGGTGTATTTTTGCACATTGGATGCTTCTTTCTGTAGTCCTTTTCTCCTAATAATCTAAAAGTTATTGATTGGGTTAATAACCTTGTGGTCACCCACCTGGAGTAATTTCACAGGTCTGTGCTTCTTCCCTGGCCCAACAGGGTCACATCAACTAGTTTTACAGATGAAGTGCATACAGGGATATTGGTCCATGTAACTCAAGTGGCCAAACAAACCCAGAAACCAAGACCATCCTTTGATCCCCAAACTCAAAGACTGGCAAAAAAGAAAATGGATTCCAGTGTGGGAATCTGGAGAGTAAGGGCAAAATCCTGAAAAATAAAGGAGGTTTAATGCTACACAGAATTGCCAATATTTTCAAAACAGTTGCAGCACATGGCGCACAGGGTGAGTGGCTTTAGGCTGATCTATCTGGGTGGAACTGCACAGACCAGCCCAGCAGCCTGACCTGTGCTAACACAGATCCCAAGTGAAAGCTTGCACGTCCTTGGCTGTGAGTCTACGTAAAGGGCCATCTAAAGGCTAGGTCCCTCCTGGGGGAGCTCCAGAAAAAGAGACAATTCACTGGGCTGTCCCACAGGAGCAGTCGCTGTCTGGATATCTCCTGTGCTGACTGAGCCCACCTGCATTTTTTCTGAGCTTCCTGCTCAGATCTACTGTTGTTGGTGCTGCTCATATGCAGCTGTACCATTTAGAGGGCTTTTCTCAAGGAGGGATTCATCAGCCCCCTTTAAAAGAAGGCCAACACGGAGCAGCACTAAAGGTTTTGTCTTCTAAGTGTCTTACACCCCTTGATAAGAAAATGTACTGGAAATGTATGTCACTGTGATATTTTGGAAAGGATAAATAATGTATGACTCTGGTAAATGAAAGTTTTGAACTCGAGAGGAATCACTGGCATTTTTTAAATAATTTAGGAAGTGCTCATAAAAGAGAAAAATGAGGAAAAGGCCTTTAATAAATGTCACTTATTTGGCATCATAACCTCTTTAGAATGACTGGTATTTTTATGAACTTCATGTGGATATAAATGTACTTAAATGTGGAAGTTTCTGCTTTCTTTGCAAAACTTGAAACCATTTCTTACAAGAGAAGAAATTCTCCCTGAAGTTTAAAGTGGAGATATTCAGTGGCTACTGGAAAATTAATGGCCAATATTGACAATGATTATTTGCTCATGTAGAAACACAAGTACTTGCTAATTTACTGAGCAGTTAATAGAATCCATGACAGGACTAAGTGACTCTCAGTCGTATGCTTTCTTTGTTCTTTCATTCATGCCATACTTTTTCCCATGCCAAAAACTGACAATGCTGACTAATGTTTTATAGAAAAATTCAATCTTTGATACCTCTAGCAAAAACTGTTAACATGTTAACTCAACTGTTAACTCAGATGGTTAAAGAGACTGGAATACTTACATAAAACCCCCATGCAGTTTCTTGTTCCTGAGATAAATCACTTGAATGTGGTTTTGTAGAAGTTGTTTATCTCTTGCTTTGAAAAGGTTCTCTTGAGTGCCTATGCTTAGTGACTTCTTCCTCCCCCAACACATTCTGTAAATGCAGGATTGGGAAGAAATAATACATGCACTTTTTTTTTCTCCAGTAATTTTAGTCCTTTAATGCTTGGTGAGGTATTATGTTATGATTTCAAAAACATCTTCTTTGGAGTAATGTCACTCCAGTAGGTGAAATATGTAGGGTATCTCATTTTGTTGTCGATGGCACTAGTAGAAGTCTCTCTTTTTTTTCCAGAAATAATTTTTTTATGCTGTGTAACTGTTCCACAGTCCTCTTTTTGTAAAGAATATTAAAAATTTGTGATGTGGCTCTTTTCATCTCTTTGACCATGTTCAGGAAAGACTGGAAACCTGGAAAAATTTTGTGAAATAAGGACATTTTCCCCAAGTGATGGCTGAAGAACTGCTGTGTCTACCTGGGGTGTCAGTGATCATGGCAGATTAGTGATTTATCTGAGATCTGCTAGGATTGCATTTGACTCGTCTCACATGAAGGTACCAGGCCCAATTCCCCAGAAATTTTTTTGTAGACTCACATTCAGTCTTGTCTCCCTGTTCAGTGCACGTGCACATTGATGGAGAAGGCAGATGCCTTGATTGTGGGGTTTACAGTATGCTAAAGTCATCTTCCTGCAAATCAGCATTTGAATTGAAGATGCCAGTTCTGTCAGATGTCTTAAACAGTGCCTGGATGAAACTGGAACAGGGGACAAGAGTTACCTGGCATAATTTTGTCATACTATATCACTCGTCTCAAGAAAAAACCCAAACATTATGAATGCGATTAATGGCTTGACATTTTTATTGATGCTTTTTGTAATGTAAATTTAGATATATTGATTAAAGAACTCAGCTTTGATCCAACATCTTTTGAATTCAATAGAAAGATTCCCAATGGTTTAAAAGACTTCCCACTAGTTTAAATAACTACCAAATCCTGTCTAAAACCCAATTCTATTGATTTCAGTTGCTGTTGTACCGCATCTCCTCTGTAATTCAAAACTATATTTGAATGAAGAGTTCCTGTATTGGAAGTTTTTTTCAGAATGGCAATGTAATAATTTTCTGATTTGTTTAAGAAAGGAGTCAAGGGGTGTTGCAAATTTTATGAACATAGAAACAGTGGCCTAAGAAAGGGAAATATTTTAATTTCATACATTATTGATTCAATTTACAGGAGTCAGATCATTAGATTTTCTACGACTGATGTCTGAAAGATATTACATACAGTTTTACATATATAAATATTTAGGCGTGTACATCTGTGCTTATATATGTGTGTGCAAATGAAACTTTTAAAAATATCAACCATTTAAGTGCATTTCCCCCTAGAGCAGACTTACATCTAAACAGAGTTTTGGTCCATGACATTTTATTTATTCCCTTTTCCATTTTATTTAATGTAATTAATGTGTACTGGTGTAATACAGCAGTATTTTCCCCAGTGTATATTAGAACAGGTATCATCAGGTTGTGGCTTGCTCACTTGAATTTAGTCTTCTTTCCTTTAACATAACCTATCTAGCACTAAGCATTCCCTATCTTTCACTTTTCTAAGAAGAAAAGTTCCTTTCTAAAGAAAATAATGAGAAGTTCATGAACACATTGACTTTAAAATCTCATTAAACTCCTCATAACCAAATAATAGAAAAAATGATGTTGCTATTCTAATCTAAACACATAAATCATCTCCAAAAAATTATTTTTCATTAAACATATTCCTCTACAATTTTTTTTCATTTTTTTCTTTAAGCTTACATACATATATACACATCTATTACTGATGCAGGTAAGCTACAACTCTTTTTGAATGTGAAATTGAACTAGCAGCCTTTGATCTGAACTACAGGCTGATCTGAATTCAAGAAAAGGCTGCTGCTAAGCCACATTCCCATTCAATCCATTAAACCATTCACTTCCATGCTCCTCATCACACTGACTCCTAATTTGACAATGACAAAGAGCTCCACGGTGATTTTAAATTTCATAATTTTAATCTGTCAAGTCTGACATTTAATTAGTGCCCTTCTAACCTGTGCCCGCTCACTTGAAGGTTACTGTTGGTTTTCCTTTAGAAATTTTTCCTCTGGAAGAGTGGATTAATAAATATGTACATAACTGGCAGGGATAAAGACAATACACACACAATGGTCTATTAGTTCCAAATCTAGACAGATGAGGTTAATAATATTTTAAAGTGCTGCTTTATTGTATTAAGAGTGATTAAGCCCTTGGCTCAACCCTGTATGAGTTGTTCATTCAAAACATAAAATATAAGGTCCATTAAGCAAAGTCTAGCGAGAATGGTTACCCAAACTACAGCAGTACTGTGTTCATAAGGCATACTACAGCAGTGCAGAATTTCTAAGATATAATTTCATAATTTAGCAAACACAATGGAACATGCTAGGCTCACTAAACAGACTAATTAGATTTTGATCACCAGTCAGTCATTGACAACCCACCTTATAGACTAAAATCTGGTGCAATTTAATGTTCTGGTATTTTGTTTTCTGGAGGACTGAATTAAAATGTGACTTAGGTCCCTTGTTAAAAATGAGTTTGCTGTTCTTAGATCAGCCCCACAAGGACTTAAATCCCAATCACAAAAATATGCCACCATTTGTTAGTGCTAGCAGAGTGGTCAGTCAAAGTCCTGAGGGAAGAAACCTCAGCTGAGCGCTCCAGCACCAAACGTGGCTGCTAGTCAGTAATGTATGATGTTCATTATATTGTCACTAAATATTGAACATCTACGAGTGAAGATAGGAATAAAAGAACATCCTTTCTTAGGGCAGGCATTGGAGAAAGAACACCTGAGAGAGTACAGAGATATCATGAACCTCTAGTTCTCAGCTGGGCTTCCTCCTTTCTTCATGGTGTCACAGTGCATGCATTTCAGAAAACGAGACTACACGAATACTATTATTTTATTTACTAAAGAAGCAACCATCATGATGCAGTATCTTATCTGGCAACTCAGACTCCTTCTAGTGCAATTTAACATTGTTGAGGCTTCTCCAGACTTTTTTCTTTTTCCAGAAGACTGAGAAGAAGAAACAAATAACACAAACTAGTTTTCTTTAAACACTAGTAGTCTCGAAACCAAATTGGATAGAGGTTTATATCCCGCTACTTTTGCCCCAATTCCTTTCTCAGAGTAGTGTTGCTATGGTTAAATGTTGCTGAAGTCAAATAAGAGTTGCCAAATTGCTTATGAGCAATCTTTAAAAATCAAAAGGAAAATAACTCACAGGAAAAATTATTCACTTTTGGCTTTATATAATATATTGGTTTAGCTGAACAGGTGATATACATCAGTATCTCAGGATTAACCTCTCCCTCTGGATACTGTTTTTCCATTGTAGCAAGTATAGGAAACATAACAATTCTGAAAAAATTTCTGTACATTTCCTGAATTAATATTTTTTAGTTAAACAGAAATATAAATGTATAATGAATCCCAGTAATTATGCGTAAGCTTTTTCAGGAAAAATTTAGGGGAGACCAGTGTTGGATTTGAAATAAAAGGGTAACCGGTGAGCACTCTGGCGCAAACATACTACACAGGTCTGGAATTTGCTGCCATCCATTTCTCATTCTCTTCATTTGGCTCACCAATTCTTTGAGAACCTCTATATGCTGCCACTCTCCAATATAAATCTGCATTTTTCTGGGTCTATGAATTCTGCTATAGAATGGAAGGGTTAATTTGTTTAATTAATTAATGCCTTACTCTCCTGCAAGCAAAACACTGGAAGGAGATTAAGAAATATTAATGAAAATAGACCCAAATCTCCTTATTAATAATTGAATATTCCCTTTTCCTACAAGTCTTAGTAACTTTTAAACATCTTTATAGGACTTTATGAAGAATAAGGTGGCAGTGGTGTGTAATATAGTGTGTTCTTCTTTGTTAATGCTGTCGTCTTCATCAGGATAAGTCACTGAGATTTTACATGCTTTTGTGCATCTCAGCAGAAAATCGTGCTTTTCTACCATGCTCAGGGGTTCAGGCTCAGCTTGAACAAGGCCTTTTTTTGTTTGGGAATTGCTGAGCAATGTGGTCAATTTTTTGAATGAATGTATAACTATTTAAGGTGAACTATTTTCAGGAAATGTTCATCACCTTCAGAAACTCAAGAAAGTCAGGCACTTCCTCACAATAACTTTTAAGGGATTTTACCTCCCACATGCAAGAAGCAAGTTCAAATCTCTCTGAATGAGCATCTTGGTAACTTTTATTGACAATTCTCCATTTCATTTCTTTATTTGTTTGGGTACAGATTTTAAAAGGTTTCTGTTTTCTGTCCACTTGTGGAAAATGAGTATTTTTGAAATCTTTAAAAGTTTCCCTGGATAGGCAGTTCACAGAGTTCTTGTGGCACTTCTTTCTAAAAATTTCATTTTCCCAATTTCAAGTTTTCTAATTAAGGGCAATATTTTAAGGAAACAGTTCATCTTTGCTTACTGTTGCCAGATGTGACAGCTTATAAGAACAAATATATGATTCTGGTGTCCAAGTTAGGAGTTAACCATTTTGTCTGCAACCAAAATATGTTTTTAAGTCAGGAAAGGCTCCTTTCTATCTCCATTTCTGCAGTTACAACCGTAGTAACTTATTATAAGAGTTGGTGTGACTAATTATATAATATTATTAATGGAACACTGTTTAATATAATATGGCATAGGCATGGATTTGTCCCCAAAAATTGTGGCACATAGGCTATTACCAAGATCTTAATGTGTCCTTTACAGTTAGGGCTGAGAGAACACATAGGCATCTGCTAAATTATTTGTGACAAATGGCTGTCACGAAATAGTGATAGCAATGACTAAAAATGGAGACCAATGAATTTAAATAAATCCACTTGGTATATGTACATTTTTGTATATGAGACAGCACACTGAAGACTACAGCTATTTTCACACTATTGGCCAGACACCAGTTTAACTCAATGCTTGTGAATAATAGAACAGCAGCAGCTATTTGTTTGAATGACTTTCATGTGAACAGAGATATTCCTGCTCAGCTCACAAGTCCTGACTACTCCTCACTTCCATGCAGTATTATAATAAATATATTATATATTATATATTATATATATATCTGCTCACCAGATGTTCTGGAAGGGACAGTCCTCACCAGACTGGTGTTTTAGAACAGAATTGATTCATTAAGGTTGGAAAAGAACTCTAAGATCATTGGGTTCAACCTTTGGCCGAATACCACCAGATCAACTAAACCATAGCACTAAATGCCAAGTTCAGTTACTTCTTGAACACTTCCAGGGATAGTGACTCCACCACCTCGCTGGGCATTCCATTCCAAAGTTTAACAAACATTTCAGTGAAGAAATTGTTCTTGATGCTTAACCTAAACCTCCCCCCGCAGCAGCTTGAGGCCATTTATTCTTGTCCTGTCGCTAGTTGCCTGGGAGAAGAGGCTGACCCCCACCTGGCTACAGCCTCCTTTCAGGTGGTTGTAGAGAGCTATAAGGCCATCCCCGAGCCTCCTTTTCTCCAGGCTTAACAACCCCAGCTCCCTCAGCCACCCCTCACAGGACTCACTGTCTAGACCCTTCAGATTTGTTGCCCTTCTCTGGACTTGCTCCAGCACCTCAATGTCTTTCTTGTAGTGAGGAGCCCAGGACTCAACACAGCACTCGAGGTGTGGCCTCACCAGCGACGAGTACAGCAGGAAGGTCACTGCCCTGATCCTGCTGGCCACACTACTGCTGATGCAGGCCAGAGTGCTATTGGCCTTCTTGACCACCTGGGCACATGCTGACTCATATTCAGCCAGCTGTTGACCAGCACTTCCCTGTCCTTTTCTGCTGTGCTGTTTTCCAGTTATTCTTCCCCTAGCCTTTAGTGATGCGTGGGGTTGTTATCCAAGTGCAGGACTTGGCATTGCACCTTATTGAACCTCATACCATTGGCTGCAACTCATCAATCCAGCCTGTCCAGATCCCTCTGCAGAGCCTTAAAATAACCAGAGACTTTGAAGTGTGGATTGGATGTGGTTTAGATTCTGAAAGAAGACAAACCTGCAACAGACAATGCCAGATTTTGAGATGGTGGGTCTCCAGTTAAACAGTTGGAAGTGGGATACACATTTCAGGCATTTCTACTAGCCCTCTGCCACATGATTTTGACCCAATTGCTAGCCACCCATTCCTAGGATCAGATAGGTGTCAGCTTTGGGGGGAACACCCCAGAATCTTTTGTCTAAGTAGGGTGTTATTTTAGAAGTAAAACCATGAATGAATGGAAGTTGTGAATGCCTAAAACTGCTTAGCCAAGAAAGTAGTTAAAGCTGTCTCCCACAAAAGCAGCTTCTAGTTTACTTCAGAAAAGAAAGAAAAGTAGTCTTGTCTCTCTGCTATCAGACAAAAATGGCAGGTACTTATTCTTGCAAAGGATCCTAGGGTTGGGATTTTAGTGGAGAAAGCTTTTCTTTAATTTCCATTTTTAAAGAGTAGCTCTGAAGAGGGGTGGAAACACAAATACTTCCCCCCTTAGTGTTTTCTGTTGACTGACTCTAACTCTCTCCTTCCTTTAGTGTCTGGAGTTATCCAGTCATCAAGCACTGTGCTCTGCTTAGAGCTGAACTTTGGTTATCTTTCCTGGTGTTACACAAGTGGGTTCAAGTGGATGAGCAGTAGTTAAAAGCAATGCCCTGGACCATTTCAGTCATCCAGGATAGACTGATTTATTGGTAGGTTAAATGGAATGGAGTAGCAAAAGAATACAAGACTACATATGGGAAAACTTATGTCTTGCTCATGGCCTCTCTGGCCCAGATTCCATTTGCAAGGCAAGGGGAATTTCTCTGTTTTGCTCAGAGATCCTTGTCTTTTCATTTCTCAGCCTCTCAGTCTGCTCATTTTTTCTTCCTAATTACAGTAGCCTTAATTTTGAGTTGACTATATTTATATGTCCTTGTCATGGGAGAATCCAAGAGATATTATTTTCCATTTACTTTCTAAATTATATTTCTTGAGAAGTTATGGATCTGTCCTGTGTCTCTTGTTTGCCATAGCATCATCTGGGCCTTCATTTTATTTTGTCTCACTTCTGTTTATTTTACTGTGTTCCATCCGTGATAACCAGGGATCTGACTGAATTGATATTAGAGAGGTAAGAAAGGAAAATAAGGACACAATATGTCACCTACTCACTTAAATAAAATAAATTTACACATGCAAAAATTATGGTAACTGTGATCATACAGCAGTCTCTGAGTATCTCTGTGGAGAACTTTTATTTTATTGGAAATAGCTAAAGCAATAATAGCTGGGCAAAAAATAATCTAATTGATGACTAAGTACAGTTTGTGTAGTATAACACTGCTCACTAATTTTTGCATAGTTTTTGACTTTTTTTCTCTACAGACTATACTTTTATGTAAGGGTAAACTTTATATAAAGCTCACTTGGAAACCTGGACATTGTTTAGTTTTGTTTCCAAATCTGTGGCACATGACTATGTCTATGAGATGTCAGCACATAGTTCACAAAATACTTCAGAAAACTCATTTTAGAAGCATAGATAGGAATTGCCACATGTAATCGAGGCTACAAACAAAAGGAAAGTAGATTAAAGTGATAAAGAGACAAAAAATTTAGCATTATTTTTATTTGTTTTTAGAAGAGGAGCAGGGTGGAAATAATACAAAAGACAACCCATGGACTTCTTCCAACATGATCACGTTGGCTTCTGCTCTTCTAAGATACTTTGAGTGGAAAGATACCTACATACATTTCCTCTGGGACTGAAAGAAAAGAGACTGTTTAAATCAAGCACTCAGATCTGTTCAGAGCTATCTTGAGATTGACATTCACATATATGTTAACAGACTAAAATCAAATGAAATCTCACAGTGTTCCTATCACCAACCTTTATTCTGTACTCTGCCTATTGGACACACTGTATAAGCAAACACTGTAAGAATTTAAATTTTAGTATCACTGTGGTCCATTAAAGATGCCAAAGAAAAATAAATACATTACATTTATATTAAAATTCACAACTTAATTTTCCTGAAAGCTTTTCAGTGCTATGATCGCATTGCAAAAGCACCACTGAGATAACAGTTAATCTTCCTACTGTTCACCTTTTTCTGTCTAAGTCGGAAAAATAAATAGATGGAATGCTGTTGTGTAGAGGCCCAGAAATCATTGCTCGTGCAATTAAGAGAGTTTGCTTCAGTTAGTCTTTATGATTTCATAGAAAACACGCACATCCTTCAGGCTTGCCCGCATCTAATAGGGATACGTTCTTCCTTATGCTTCCTCTGGTTCACTGCTTTGCTGGGTTTGTCTCAAGTGTTCTGAATACACAGAATGTCAAAAGCACACACAGTCTACTCCAACTGCCTTTTTCAAGGAGACAGAAAACCTCAGAAGTATTTCTAAAGTTAGTTTTACCTCCTTCTGTTAGCTGTTTTAACCAGACTGTTTCCTATGACTTCATTTTAGTTTCAGAGTTTATTAAGAATTGGAATTCTGGTTTAAATGTCTAAACAGATTTGTTCTATATGAGACAGCTACTTTAAAAAAAATTATTTTCAGCTTAAGCTCAAAGAGCCACTGCAGGAACTGAAAAGTCACTGAAGATATCTTTTTCTTAACAGAATTTCTAAAAGTAATTTTATGTTCCTGCATGTAATAAGACTAAAAATGGCTGCACAAATATTTCTACACTAATATGAATATTTCTACAGTTATGATGAAGCTCTTTTTCTTAAAAGACTTGTTAAGAATCAGCTGCAGCACTCTACAGGACCCTTTATGTACTGCACCGAAAACACACCATTACTGAAATTATAAGGGTGTTAACGCAAACACTGGCAGAATCATATAATGATTTGCAACTAGAATTTTCAAAGAGAAGCTGCTAATATCCAGTTTTTAAGATACAACCACAATTTGCATTCTTTCCTGGAAACATCAGCTAGACCAAAGTAACCAACATCTTCTGTAGAATATTTTCCAGTGTTTGCTTTTTCTTTGAAATGTTTAGTATATGAAGGCAAAAAATATTTTCCAGCAATAACTTTATAAAGGCTGAAACTAGGGGTTTTCTGAGGAGTGAATGAAAGAAAGTCAGCTTTTATGACATGTCTTACGGCTCTGATAATACATCCATGCCTACCTCTGCACTTCTAAAAAGAACATAATTTCCTTCTTTCAAAATCAGACTTCAGTAAACCAGGAATATCTTACAAAGTTCCTTCCCTGAAATAAAGATCATAATTACACCACGTGGATTTCTTGTACGAGGGCCCTTATTGTTTGAGAATAAAGTCTTTTTGTTTGTCTGTGTCTCAAGTGTGTGGTTCCCTGTTCTACAATAAACTCTATGAAGGATATTTAAAATTTGCAGCTCCTAACTTATGCTGTGAAAAATCAGCATAAACAAGGACCAACTCATAGATGCATTTTCTAAAATAAAATAAAAATCCAACGAAGAATACAGATGTTAAAAGCAGCTTTTTAGACTCTTTAAAAAACGTGTCTGTTTTGTGGTTGAGTGTTATCTTGCTTGGGGCTTAAATGATCTTATGGGTAACAGAAAGCAGAAACATCCACATTTTCTTTATTGAACAAAACTATTTAATTTATTAAAACAAGGAGTCAACTTCTTCACTCCATTAGACCGAAAACTGAACAGCACCATAAGCATATGCTATTACTCTGTCCTCTTCATCATATGTATCCTATACAAATGCACAATTATTTGTCTTTTAGGATTCTGCAGATTTGTTAAGATCTGACAGTACAAGCTATAACAGCTCCAGTACACCTATTCTGATATCAATAATCAAGATTTCTCTTCACACATTTTTCTCACCTGCTAGGGTATTAATGTTTTAAAAAGAAAAAATAAAGAATGCATGTCATGTGTTTTCATTCCCTTGCAAGATTTCAGGCAATCAAAAGAAGTGTTAGAGTTGTCCGGATCTTTAGGAAAGCTGTGCTTATACAGCCAAACCCTGGCTGACACTTTCCATTATTATAATTAGACTGTAATAGAAAAAGGTATTGCATAGCTGAAAATAATGTAAACAGCTCTTAAATATTTCTTGAAATTTTACAACTTTTAAATTTTGTTTAATTTATTTGAGAATGCAGAAAAATATGAAAATCCAACAAACCTGCAATCTACTTTACTCAGGGTACCTTCACCTTTCTCTGTTTCTCCACATGTTCCCTGAGACAATAATGAGCCCCAATGATTTGCTAAGGCACCACTTCTGTCTATTCACCTTAGGTCATCCAGTTGGGGAAAAGAAATAATATCTTCCTAATTATCATTGTGACATCTGAGTGCATAAGCAGGTGAATGATTACAAACATAAAAACATGATTTGCGAATAATGAATTCCCTAAATGAGCATTTGCAGCAAACTGCTTGCAAAAAAATGAGCTTCAAGTTGCACAAGTGTGTAAAACTCTGAGCTGCAAACATATTCATAAGAATATTTCAGCTTTAGGACAATTTTTAAGGAAAAATAATAGACTAGACTAGAATAGACTAGAATAGAATAGAATATATCTGTTGGAAGGGACCTACAATAAACATCCTGTCCAACTGCCTGACTATTTCAGGGCTGATAAAAAAGTTATTAAGGGTATTGTCCAAATGCTTCTTAAACAGTGATGGGCTTGGGGTGCCAATATCTTCTCTAGGAAGCTGTTCCAGTGTTTGACCACTGTGTCAGTAATGAAATGCTTCCTAATGTCCAGTCCAACCTCCCCTGGTACAGTTTTGAACCATTCCCTCATGTCCTGCTATTGCATCCCTAGGAGTAGAGGTCAGCACCTCACTCTCCACTTCTGATTCTCAGGAAGCTGTAGAGAAACTGAGGTCTCTCTTCAGCCTCCTTTTCTCCAAACTGGACAAAGCCAGAGTCAGTTGGTGACCAGTTCCCAGTCAGCTGTAACCCCATTCACTGCAACACTTTGGGCTCTGCCCTTCAGCCAGGTCTTCACTCAGTGCACTGTGAACCGGCTCATCCCACAGCTGGACAGCTTGTCTGTGCTGTGAGAAACAATATCAAAAGCCTTCCTAGAATCTAGAGAAACTATATTCCCTACCTTCCCTTCATCCATGAGGAGGGTGACTTTATCATAGAAGGATATCAAATTAGTTAAACAGGACTTTCCCGCTGTGAACCCCTGTTGGCTGTGCCTGATGATTGCATTGCTCTTTAAATGCCATTCAGTACTACCCAGTACAATCTTCTCTATATTTTTTCCAGGATCTGAGGTTAGACTAACAGGTTTGTGGTTCTCTGGGTTGTTCTTCATGCCCTTTCTGTAAACTGGAATAACACTGACAAGCTGCCAGCCAGCAGGGACCTTCCCGGGTTCCCAAGAACTCTGGTATAATATCAAGAAGGGTTCTGCCATAAACTCTATGGCTCCTTCAGTACACTGGGATGGTTACCATTAGGCTCCATGGACTCCTGAACATTCAGCTGATACAACTGGTTCCTTACAATTTCTGTGTTCACAAATGGAAAATCACTGTTAGACTCATGGACCTCTGACTCAGGGGATTGGGCAGGCCAGTGCCTATCAGTATTGCTGAAGGCTGATGCACAAATTGCATTTAAATGCCTCCGCTTTTTCTTCATGGCTATCAGCCATCTTCAACAAGAACTTGTCCAATGTTTTCTTTAGATCTCAGATTTCATAAGCTCTTGCCCATCCCAAGCCTTCTTGTGGGAGAAGCAGTGTATGAAGAAGAGAAAACTCTAGTACTAAGCAAGCACTACTCCTTAATAGTATGTTATCAACACTGCTTTAGTCACAAATCTAAAATACAGCACCTACAGGCTGCTATGAAGAAAAATAACTCATCACATTTAGATCCAGTACATTTACTTAGAATTATCATACTAAGACTTATTTTGGTTTTTTCTTTTTCAGGATATTATGTGACAGTGACTGATATACTAGGTGTGTCTCCTTTTACCAAGAAAATCCAACATAGGATTTTTGGGTTTCAGGGTTTTTTTTTATTTTTAATGGGGATGCTTGGACTTCCATGACATCATAAAATAGCTTATCTTTGGAATTCAAAAATTCAAAGTGGGTGTGGCAATTCTCTTATCTCTTGGCAATGATAGCTAATAGAATTAGATTGGCAGCATCCATGAAACTCCATGAAAATATTTAATATTGTGCTATGGGGTAGGTCTTGACACTAAGGGAGAGAGTCCCAGAAACTTCGAGCAGGTGTCCTGAGCCTGCATCTCTACAGCCTTCCTTAAAACATTTCCCAAAGAAAGCCTGAAAATGAGGTGATTGCTTGACACAGTATCAGTACAACGGAAAAGATAAGCTAAGCAAGGAGGCAATGTCCTTCCCTCCTCCTGCTCCCTGCAAAAAGTCTGGCATCTTTGCCCTCCCTTAGGGAGCCATTGGCAATCAGTTTCAATAATGAAGAAAGCATTGGCAATCAGCTCCAATAATGGCTCCATTATTAATGAGTATGTTTTCTTCCTACGATATGTTTCTTCCTTGATTCTGTCTGTAGGAGTCTTATTTTCCTTACCCCTTTGGCTAGTATTAATTTGTTCAGCCTTTTTTTTCCTCTTCCCTTTCTTTTCCCTTCAAACCTTAATTAATTCTGTATATTCTAGTTTAATAATACTTACCTACCTCAGAGGGACATTTTGAAGCTTAATTAATTATTGTGCAGGTATTTTTTTTCAGCGGCATCTTTGAGCAATCTTTCTTTGCAGCTATTCTGGCAACTTCTTGCTCTTTCCCTTCTTTTGTAGGCCTTGTAAACTCTTGTGCTCAGTGAAGATCATTAAAATTTCTTTTATATTCTTTCCCGTTGAGGAACCCTTCCTTGCAGTAACGTCTGCTTGCTCTGAGTTCAGTTGAAAGGGAACCTACATTAATCCTGCTTGTTTGCTTTCCCACGCTCTGAGTTTCAGAGATATGGTCCCTGTCCTAAGCTGCTGAAGAAATCCTAAACTGGGATGAGGCTCCTCGAGGCTCAGATGCCATGGGAGATAGTACCTGAGTTGTGAAGAAACGCACAAACCAAAGGGGAATGGAGGCACCATTTTTAACTTCTTCATCCCTTGTGACATGATGATTTTAACCAGATGAAACAGACCTAAGGTGCTGCCTGTCTGTTCTCATGGACAGCTAGGAGTTGTGCATCATCCTCGATCTTCCCCTCCACACCTTTCTCTACCCCTCAGCAGCCACTGAAACCACTTCACTCACCATCCTGTGAGCTTTTCAGATTCCTCTCTATATTCATGTGACAGACAGATATTGTTTTGTCACATATGCATATGCCACCACCCCACCACCTTCAAGATGAAACTTTAGGCAGTTTTATAGCAGAACAAAATTTATTCTGTCACCGTAGAGAAAAAGGACGGCTGAAACATTTCACAATATTCCCAACCAACCTCCTCTGATCATCCAATTGTCTTAGCAAGAGCTTAACAACAAGAGCGTTGGAGCCTTGAGATAAATAGAAATGTGGGGGACTGTGACACAGAAAGGAAAAGATCACTAGTCTAAGACTTTATAATAAATTCTAAGTAAAACAACTTCTTATAATAATTAAGAAGTTCTGCTGATATTTATTTTTAAAATATTAGCTAATTCTACACCTCCGGTTTTCTTTGATCTAAGACATCCAGCTTCCACAGAACCACCCCAGCAGAAGAGGATGTAACTCCAATAGCTGATTATATTCAAGAAAAAGAGAAAGAAGGAGGAAATCTTGTCTAAAAGCTTTGAGTGACTTCACTAAAATCAGAGGGGATTTTTTTGTAGGCAGCATTGCTTTTCCATTTTTTTTCAGGCGCTGCCTTGAGTTTGTCACTTGATTCACGTCAGGTGGTTTAAAGACAGCAACTCAGGCAAGAATTGAAAAGAAACTACATTATGACTCGGAAAAAAATCTTGGTTCTTGTATTAGTCTAGTGATTATGACAAGTTTGGAACACGTAGCACAGGCCACATTTCTGAAATCGTGACAGATTTTAAAAGCAATAAATTTTAACTTCTATTTTAACTGAATCCTTTCTTTGGACTGAAGTGTATTCTGAATATTCTGTACAATTTCCATGGGCTGTATTACCTATTTCTTTTTGAAATCAAAAAGAGAACTACAATGTCAATCCGAAGCTTGAGTTTTGCTCCTAGAGTTTTGATACCAAAATAACTAGGTTTTCTTAGAAAGTGTGGGTTTCAGATTAGCAAAAGAGTCTTTATAACACAGAGATGACACACCTTGAATCTCATTTTGGTTTCCTGTGGGTGTGCACTCCCCTTTTCCCAAGCCAGAATTGGGGCCGTAGGGGGAGGTAAAAAGCACCTTAGTGGTTTCACTGAAACCAATGGCCAAACACTGTCTGATTTGAGTTCCCACATCAGTTGGTATGTAAATTCTCTGTCACAACAGAGTCAATTTTATTTGCAACAGCTCTTCTGTGAAGTTTCTAAATGTTCATAGCTAGAAATCAATTTAGCAAGAAAGAATGGACACATATTCATATGTGTTAAAATTACTAATATCCCCCTTCTCATTCCTTCCAGTGTTGCTAGTAGCATATGTTTTGCCAGGTCTACTGCTACTTTAAAGATGTCTACCAAAACAAATATTAAATAATAATAATACTAGTTGACATGCTTAAAACTTCCTAAGCGTTGTTGCAGAGTGCTCCAAACTCTGAAGTGGCCATCAAGGAAAATTTTATTGTTCTCCATGCAGCATGAGCATCTGTATTGGGTTTGCATGGCCTGGTTTTTGGTAGTGGGGCAGCGTGGCCTGGGGGCGGGCTACAAGGGTGGCTTCTGTGAGAAGCTGTCAGAAGCTTCCTCCATGTCCTGCTGAGCCAATCCCCGGTGGCTCCAAAGATGAACGTGCCTCTGGCCAAGGTTGGGCCGATTAGAAATGGTGTTAACAAATCTTAAGATATCTTATCATCTTAAGAAAGAAAAACAAAAGTTGCTGCACAGTTTTAATTGCGGCCAGAGCAGAGTGAAAACATGTGAGGAGAACAACATGCAGACACCAAGGTCAGTGCAGAAGGAGAGTGAGGAGGTGCTCCTGGAGCTGGAGCCAGGATTCCTCTGCAGGCCCCAGTGAAGACCACGGTGAAGCAGCTGTGTCCCTGCAGCCCGTGGGGATCCACAGGGGATGCAGAGATCCACCCTCAGCCTGTGAGGGAGGTGCCGAGGCTGGAGTGGGTGGATGCCTGAGAGGAAGCTGTAAACCCATGGGGGACCCAAGGTGAGAGGGGTCCTGCTCCGAGGCTGGAGCAGCCTGTCCTTGGAGGACTGCACCCCATGGAAGAGAGACCCATGCTGCAGCAGTTTTGGGAGGACTGTTTGCCCATGGAATGGACTCACGTTGCAGCAGGTCACAGAGAGCTCTTGCTCTTGAGATGCAGCCACACTGGAGAAGGTCACAGAGAACTGTCTCCTGTGGGAGGGACCCCAGGGTGCAGCAGGGGAACAGCTCCTCTCCCAGAGTAGCAGGAGAAGCCACTGATGATGAACTGACCATGACCCTCATTCCCTGTCTCCTTGCACCACTGAGGGAGGAGGTGGAGCTGGGAAAGAGGGAAGGGTAGGGGGAAGGCATTTTGAGGGTTTATTTTACTTCTCATAATCCTGCTATGATTTTGTTAGTAATAAATTCACTTTGTATCTCTAAGCTGAGCCTGTTTTGCCTTTGATGGCATTTGGTGCATGATCTCTTCTGGTCCTTATCTCAACTCATGAACACTTCGTTATATTTTCTCTCCCTTGTCCCATATGGGGGTGAGAGAGCACCTTTGGTGGGTGCCTGGCAGCTGGCCAGAGTCAACCCACTACAGATTCAAGACAGCATTTCTTTTTTCAGTTCTATCCTGCAACATTCCAGATATCTCCTTCAACTCTTACCCAGAGCTTAGCTAAGCTCTGTCATCAATCCAGCACTCACCACTATGGCTCAATAAATGTACTTCTTGGAACAAATTGAATAAAAAAAAAATATTGACAGAAAATAATTTACCTTCTACAGGCAGCATATTTTAATCACAGATTTATTGTTAATCAGCCTATTTACTTCTCCTCTGTTGGACATTGGTACCATTTTTCATCATAGTTTTTCTTCAGTTCTCCATTCACCCTGCTTTATTAAGGAAAAATAATCAACAATAGTAATGCAAGGCTACCTACAATATTTTCATTGTGTTACTATTCACCTGCTTTCACATGTAAAGCAATTTTAAAACTGGATAAAAGTGGTGACTTTTGCTTGTTTAATTTAGAATGTAGCAAAATTACATAAAAAGATGAAACCATGTGGGCTACTTATTAAACTCCCCCACATTAGTGTAATTTAGACATTACATAATGTATGAAGGAGCACATCTCATATATACATATTTCAACAATAAACATTAATAACATGTTAATATATTTATGTCTATGCTTTTCCTTTAATCTACCAAAGGAAGCTGGAAGCAAAGTTCGTATCACAGTTATTTTCATTAAAGCTACCCTATTTTAAGAAAGGCCTAAGCTTTCTTCAGTGGGTTATGAATATTTTACCTTTAAGCATACACATAAATATACAAATATATGTATTTCAAATACCTGCTACTTAACAAATATTCTCCATCTGGACAAGAAGATATTTCCAGGACATTTGGACTCATTATGATAAATGAAGCCATTGCCAGAAGATCAGGTACAGGGTCATGGAGAACAATGGGCAAAGTTGGTAGGAAACTGATTTGAATTCTGCAGAGATGGATATAATAGCTGCTTCCTCAGTTATGTTTATATTTATTGCTTATACATTCTATATTTCTACAGTTATTATTGCAACTATAGTCTATATTTTATAGTGTAAAACCATGCTGAGACTGCTGATAATAGAATTTGATGTTTCTATTGCAATGAAGCCTAGAGACTATTTCACTTTGCCCTTGCAATAAGTACCAGGCAAGTGCAAAAAATATCTGTAGACTAGCATTTGAAGATAGCTGTGACGTACTCAGCTTTGTTATCTGAACCAACTCAAATCACATCTGGTTTTCCTGAATGCAAAATGTAATTTAAAAAGGAAAAGAGAAAAAAGAGTCCAAAACCTGTGAGCCAGGGGTAAGGAGAGCAGAGAGTGTATATCCCTGGTGCCATGGAATGGGGCTGGGCTGCCAAGTTTGTCACCTACATGAGAATTCCACAGCTGCTGACTGAACTAGTACTGCTGGCAGAGGTTTATTCCCAACTGAGAAAAAAATGATAGCTGGGGAGGGTCAGAGCAATGCTTGTTCTGGTATACCTAGAAGAACCTGGAGTCCTTTTATATGGAGTTCACAGACTGTGAAAGCACAAACTCTGCCCCAACACCTCTGGAGTAACCAGAGAGCAGATGGGTGAAGAGGCTGGTCAAAGTTAGTGGTTCACCAGGACACAGGCTAAGGCAACTTCCACCACTGGATACTTCTGAGAAATAGCAAAGGATCTATTAAGCGTGTTTTACATATCATTGATCTTATTTTGGAGTAGAGGAATGGACTATGTTCTTCTAACTCTGAGAGTATTTCACTGACAGTGTATTTAAAGTGTATTTGACGGTGTATTTAAAGGATGACTCCTAGTCCTTGGGCCAACTTGTATATTCATGGCAAGATCACAGTGATCAACATTCAGTGGTTTAAATAACAGTAAGTACACTACCAGCAACAACAGGATGTGAGGGACGAGATTCAGCTGTTAGTCTGGGACTGATGGACCAGTAGCTGGTGGCTGTTTGGATTTGTGGCAGGGCAATGCAACACAACTTAATTAACCGATTGGTTTAATTAACGAGCTGTGAGACAGGAGTTGCCTATGGAGGCTATCTCTCCACTGACTTTGGGGAAGTCCCTTCCAACCTCAGCTATTCTGTGAAGTTATGCCTCCTTCCCTAGGAGGGCAGTGGCTGAGGGGCAGTGCTGGTGTGGGCACAGGCTGGGTGTCAGGTACCAACACGGGGCTGAAAGACGCCTGCAAAGAGCTCTTTCACTGCTGCCAGCCTCAGCAGACCAACTAGACACAGAAGCTGGGCCTCTGTCAATGACCTCAGTCAGCTGTTCTGAACCAGTCGTGCCAGTCCACCTTTCCATGGGGAGAGACCTGTCAGCCCTGCCACAGAATGATGCCTGTCTCCCTGGTGCTGTCATCTGTTTCAGGCCTGGTCACCCCTGAAGCACAGTCCCTTCAGTGTGTACTGCAGTGATACCACATCCCTAGGTCCACATTGACACTGCATGATTAAGGGCAACAGAGAAGGAACTAACCTAGGAGGTAGTTTTAGAGCTCACAGTTTATTGTTCAACACCAGCTGGGAGTGGTGGAGAGATGGGTACTGAAAAAAGCCCCAGGCTGCCTGCAGAATTGCAGTATCTGGTCATGCATGTCAGTCTGATCAGTTCTACTTTCTTGGGCATGTGTCTGGAAAACATTCATCATTAGAAAGAGTAGTAACAAGCAAATGACGACACAACACACAATTAAAATCAGTGTCGATACTATCAGAAAACCAGCTTGCTAAGGGAACAGATCATACCAGCTGGAAGATAGCAACAGTTGCTCCCTCATGACAGAGTTAGAAGCAAATGCTGTATAAAAAGGCAATAAATATTTGAAAGAAATCATCAAGATATACTTGCATGACTGAAAGTATCCCAGATCCACAGAGAGAGGAAAGAACACATAAAGTTTATTTATCTTGAGAAATGGATTAATGAAGACAAGAATCTCTATGAAGATCAATCAATAACTCCAGAAATAAACATTTTTTAATCAGTCAATCATTATTGATAGTAGCGGCAGAGTCTGACTCATCCCACGTCTGACTACTGTGGTGTGATATTCCTTAGCAATTGCAACACAACAAAATCATCAAGCTGAAGTATGAAACCAAAACAATTAAGTGAATTCAGTTAGATAAGAATCAGTCATTCTAGACATTGCTGCAAGTCAAAGACTGGGAATAAAGGAGAATGTTGTTTACAAATTAAAGGTCATATTCACATTTTCTAAGGAAGTTGTTTTCCCAGACAGACCTGTATTGATATGACAACCAGATCAGGTCTTGCTTTAAAGATAAATATAGCTAAACTTACAATTTGTTTAACTAATGCAAAAAAGGGATTTAATTTTATTTTGCTAGAGAGAGTCTCATTGAAATATCCAACTGTAGTTTTTGCATTCGGAAGTTTAATCTTAGCTGTTCTAGTTCATTTCTCTGAATTATTCACTTGTTAAACTGTTTGTATAGAAATTATACTTACACTGAAATAGCCATGTATATTGCTATATATAACAAAATATTTGAAAATACCAAATGTTGCAGTAGAGGTTTTGAAGTAAAATAGACTTATCAGCATGACTTATGAAAGCACCCAAAAAAATTAAGGCTTGGGGTAAAGCACTCATAAAGCACCCAACAGCGAAATAAGAGAAATTTGAGAATAGAGGGTATAAACATGTTTTCCAGAATCCATATGAGTTTATTGTATGTATTCATACAAGTGTATTGTATGTACTGTATGTATTCACAGCTTTGTCTTAAGCACATGATTTTCTAGGATAGTCATGTGCAGCAGGCACTGAGAAGCTTTCTAATGAGAGTCCTCTTGTTCTTTGAGGAACCTCCATCACCTCCACTAACCATAACACACATAAAAGCACAAAAACACAGGTTCAGGGAGGTTAATAGTACATTTGTTTGTAAATTTTAAATTGAGGAGAATCATTCTTTTCTAAGTTAGACCATTACTGTATTTTTTAAAATTTTGACCTGTCAAAGATTTTGCAATCAAACTTCCTTAATAATATTGAACTAAATTGAATTAAACCTCAAATTCTGCAAGAAGCAAGCCCCACTGTTACCCAAGTGTTATGCTTTTGAGGATGGCACAGAGGGTGAAGGGCAGCCATCAGTCAGAGTGTGGCCAAGCTGTTCTGAGACAGCACAGAAACTGCTTGAGGTGCTGTCTCCAACTCCCGTTAACTTGGCAATATCATCCAAAATCTCAAAGTCCTGCTGAACTCTTGTTGTGTTTGAACAAGGAAGTACCAATTCCCCAGAACATATCTCCTCACCTCCTTTCACAGGGAGCTTTGACCTTTCCTTTCAGACTACGATTTGGCTGCAATGTGTGAGCACATCATCTCTTGCTTGTACACCCACAGTTGTATCACTGATTTGAATGTAAAACTGAAGCAAAAGGCTACAGCTGATGAAGCCTCTCTCATTTCTTCATGCTTGATGCCTCTGTTCAAACCTTTTTTACTTGCCAGTCATCTTTAGATGCCAGCTCTTGGTTCTAATCTCAGTTTTTATTTTCACAAGAATTCAAGTCTTAATTCCTGGGGTAGATCACAAAACTGAGGATGGAGCATTTGAAGACAGGCATGGCATGTTCCCCATTCTAAGCTGTCGTAAGAGAGGAGCCCAGATGGATCCACCACTCTTCTGTCTTAAGAAATGCTGTGAAGCTTCCATATTTAAGTGAGACTTTTCCACAGAAAGCAATTGGAGAGCTCCAATGTTGATTCCCATCAGCCTGGCCTGACTGGTCAACAAAAACTCTTTAAGCTGAACCTGTTTCAAGGACAGAAGTCCATGACGAAAAAAGCTTGAGGCTATGGTTCTTGATTTTATATGAAAAACACGGATATTCCAGGAATAAATGACAATGCAAATCACAAAATGGCAAGATTAGAAAGAAAAAAATCTGCCATTTGAAATAAAGCTTGACTGTTATTTGTTCGGAATGCACCATAGACAGCGAGTTTTTGACAAAAGTAGCCAAAATTCAGAACTTCTTTGTAAATGAAAATCCTGTTTAGATTTGCATGAAGCAGTCTAGTAGTATTTGGAGTTTTGGAGAAAGCTAAAAAATTTTCTGCTAGAATGGAAACAGTTTAATCTTACCCAGACCCAAAGCCTGAATGTTATGTAAGCTAATATTGATAGCATAAACATTACTAGGGCATTAGAATCAAAGTTGCAAGAAATTCAGACCTGTATAGTTGATGCTGAAATTTAATCCGTGGATTCCATTTTTACCCAGTGTCAACAACAGCTACTCATACGTTTTCAATGCATTCAGTCTATGCATGTGGTGAGTGCATAAAAGATAGGAACCATGTGGCAAACCATATACTAGCAATCTGTGCTGTATAATGGACAGAAAAAAAGCATTATACACCTTGATTATTCTATGATTGCACATAAAGATCTTACATATAAGACGACCATCAAATCGACAGCAAAGTAAAAATACATATTTAGCCATGACCACCAGGTCTTTTGGAGCATATTGCTTTTAGTAGAAATAACAGTTTCAGGTTTGTGTTGGGTAAAAGCAGTGAAATATTATTGTCTTAGTTCAAACAAACCTCTACCACTACAGTTAGGTAGAAAGATAGGTAGTTATTAAGGTATAACTATGCTTTATACGGATAGATGCATACACACTTAAATATATACACATTGCTATATTTGCATGAACAGATATATATAGTATATAGATATGTGTAGAGAAAGAAAGAGAGAGAGTGTAAGAGTGAGTAAGAAGAATATAAATGCAGGAGACAATTGTCAGTGCTTTACAGTACAGTCAGCATATTAGCTCCTTGAAAGGAGAAGTAAGGATTTGTTCATGGGCACATTCACAGGGAGTGCTCAAGACAGTGATATTTCTGTCTCATTAAAATTTTCAGAGTTTAAAAGGAAATTTAGGGGGAAAGATAAAACTTTGAACAGAAATTTGCAGGAACACCCAACTTCAGTTGTCTCAAATTTGTGTTTTCACTCTGCTGGTTGCACTTATGGATGAAGGATGTTGATTGTTTTGTTCTGAAACTTTATTCCATCCTCTTGATAGAGCTGTTATTGGAGAAATGCTTGAATTTTCTAGCTCCTGCTTGCACTTCTGTTTGCCCTGAATTTTACATAACAGATGTTTTCCTCCTTTTCATGTAATGATGGATTAATTGTGTGGCGATACTAAAGCTGTCAAAATTTTAGACTGCATTAGTTTTGAAGCTTAAGAAAACCTGGACTTTTAGAGTTGTCCTGTATGACAACATGTGTCAGACAGTGATAGGACTGAAATTAATGACTAAGTAGTTAATATCCTGAATGGCAGAGATATAACAAGATTAGAAATAATACCTTACAGACACACTCCCATTACTACAATGTGAAATGTATCTAGAGGTCAAACGTTTTAAAAAAGAAAACTTCAAAAAACCTGATCCCCGTTTTGGCACCTAAGGACATGGAATAATTTTCAAAGCACTCATGAAACAATGGCTTGCTAAAACATTCTGAAAATCTGAGGGAAAAGTAATTTCTAACATCATTAGGAAATGAAGGCTTGGGCCTATTCTTTTTAAACCTTGGACATAGCATCCTATCACAGCCTACAAAATAACAAGATCATTATGGACTGAACGGTGAGTGTAAGAAAATAGTAGTTTCCCATGGTACTTTTTCCACTTGGCCACAGGAGATTTTCCTGTGTCAGAGCCACATTGAATAGATAGAAGTAGTTGAACTGTGGAAATAATGATTCACAGATGTGTGAGAATTTGTTTCAGACACTGAGGAAGATACACACATAAAATGTGCATTGTGGGAGCTCTACTATCCTTTTCCCTAATGGCATAAGTTAAACTTCTAAGTAGGTAGGATTTTACCTAGCAATACTCTTAGTATAGGTTATACACTGTTATTTTTCATCTGGCACATGTGGTGAGAACACAAAGACTCCTTTATTGCTAAGGTTAAACTTCCTCTTTATTGCTATAGCACCTACAAGCCGGGAGAAACTGCAGATAATTTCAAAGTCATATATTTATGGGCTGATTTTTCAGATCAGAATACATGAGTGGAAAATTCACCTTGAAAGCATGATCTTTTCTGGCATTCTCCAAGGTCCACTATGTTAGTTGTCAAGCTGGTTATCCATTACTTAAATGTGCTAAAGATAAATGGGACACTTTTTCTTCCTCCTGAGCTGCATTTTGTTGTGGTCGTCCCCCAGGCTCCTTCTGCACCTCAGTCTCTTGGCTTGACCAACCTGCTTCAGGTTCTTCTGATTGCTGCAATTTTTCAATTTATTATTGCCACTGGTAAGTTCACAGTAGAGTAATCCTAACAGCCCAGTTAGAATTAAACAGGTTTTTAATCTAATAATGCAAATGTTCACATAGTCATTGTTAGTGGCATTGAAAGGTAAATACATTCCTCCTCTCCTCTTGCTTTCAGGTCAGAAAACCAAAGCAGTCTCTTCTTCTGCCCAGGTCTCCAGACCAGTAGCTTTCCAGGACCTCAATTTTTCTGCAGTCACAAAACTCATCAAACACCTTTGAGAGCTGATCATTGCCTAGGACATTCTCCTGGCAGGAGAAAGGTCTCTTCTTGACCTTTAACTTCCCCCCCCCCTCC
>VZRV01005809.1:51138-135919 GCA_013398115.1 Falcunculus frontatus
CTAATACGGTTAGCACCATATTATTTCCTCTGCAGAACTGAAAGACAAAGAGAGTTTATTGAATTTCTTTGGGAATAAACTCTCATACTTTGGGTGGCTTCCCAGCAACACTAGAAAGAAAAGTAAAGCCTTGCATGTGGAGAATACTGCAATATTCAGGCTACAGTGCACATACATAAAAACATGATTTTGTTTTGGAGCAGCTTTTCAATTGCCCCAAAATTATCTTCAGGACTAACAGTGTCAGTTTCTAATATACATCTATTTATTTATGGCTTTGATTATATTAATATTTAAGAAGGCCATATTTTAGCTACTTAAGTACTTCTACCCCAGTTAGATATGCTTTAAGTATTGTTATAATTTTAAGGGTTATTATTAGTAAAACACATTTAATTTAAAGTCATAGCTCTATCAACGTAAGAAACAGTATTTTATTTAAATGAGATTTATAGATGGCAGTGACTTCCAATACTTCTTTCCACTTTTAGTTCCTATTTTATTTGAAAATAGCTGTGATTTGAGAAGAGTTCAAGTCCTACATAACATTAAGTATTGAGAGCTACTGTGAAAGCTGTGGTAAGATATATATACAGCACAGAAGAAAATAAGATCCTCTGAGACTTATGTTGCTGCTGGAATCAGCTTTAGCTGGCAGTAAGTCCATCTTGCATCTGGATGAAAATGGCTCTGTCCAACATGGAGGGCAGCTTCTGGTGTCTTCTCACAGAAGCCTCTTCTGCAGACTCCCCACTACCAAAACCTTGTGGAACCCCACTAGTGACAGGTCTGATGTCACCCCATTCACTATTTGTGCCCAACTCATGAGCCAGTTGCTCACCCATCCCATGATGTGTTTATCCAGCTGTGTGCTGGACATTCTGTCCAGAAGGATACTGTGAGAGACAGTATCGAAAGCTTTACTGAAATCCAAAAAGATTACATCAGCTGGCTTCCCTTGATTAGCTGGGTGGGTTACCTTGTCATAAAAGGAAATCAGGTTTGACAAGCAGGACTTTCCTCTCATGAACTCATGCTGGACCAATGACTGCATTGCCTCTCAGGTGTTTGTCAACATCTCCCAGAATAATCTTCTCCATAACTTTCCCAGCCACTGAAGTGAGAGTGGCAGGCCTGTAGTTTCTGGGCTCTTCCTTCTTGCTCTTCTGGAAAAATCAGGAGAACGTTTGCCAGCTTTCAGTCAGCTGAGACCTCTCCAGATTTTCAAGGCTGCTCAAAAGTCATTGAGAATGGTTTTATGATGACATCAGCCAGCTCTTTGAGGATTCTTGGAATTAGGCCCCATAGATTTGTAGGGATCCACCTGGAGCAATTTCAGGGTTGACTGGGAGTTGATTATTTTTGCAGTCACGGTCCTTACTGCTGCTCTGTCAATGACTCAGAATTTGAGGCACAGATCTGCCACTGTGTGGATGTACTGACCCAAACCCTGTCAACCACTCAAAAAATCCCATTAAGGGACTAAGTCTAAGACATTCTAGAAGGTAGTCAATCAATAGAATAAAATTGCCCATGTATAAAGATGTTAAGCAACTCTGTAATTTTTGCCATACTAATTGAGTGGTCAAAAAATAATTTCACTTAATTGATTTCACTTTGTCTGATTTCAAGACATGCAATTATACTGTACATCTTTCACAATATTTAGTTATGAGAGTAAAAACTCATGCAAACTCTGTGAAATTCTCAGGATGAAACTTTCCTCGCATGTCCTCTTAAAGAGAATTATGTGTGTTCTATTTTCAGAAAAATGGACTGTGGGTACTAAGAGGGTATATTATTTGCAAAGATTTTGAATTACCTGCCTGAATAGATATGTATTTTTAATAGAAAACTGTCAAATTTGGAATGAAAAGTATAATTTTTAGTGAAACCCTATTAGCACCAGACTTTCATTGATATGGACAATGAAACTTCATATTCAGACATCAGTGTTAAATATATTTTGGGAGTGACATTTACTAAACTTTGTCACAGATTGTTCCCGTTTATAGAAATAAGATTGCATCCTTTCTGTACCGATTTTTTTTAGTTTAGCAAAAGTGGCATTTACCAACACTAGTTAAAATGTTTACAATAAAACCCTTTTGTAGTAACTTCAGCATTTCCTAATCAGACATATCTCATCTGAAAACAGAAACATTTTGACTTGCTTTGGTTTTGTTTGCTATTGCCATTTGGAAACATTTGGTGGGAAAGAAACCTACGTGAACTGAAGCTCCAACATCTGGTTGTCTTAAGAAAAAGTTAAACTGGAGGTGTAAATTTGTATTTTGATGTTTTGCAATTTTTTTAGTATGAGATCAGTGGAGAGTGTCTAGTAAGGGGCATTTATCACTGTTTTCTATTAAAGCTTGTCTGGAAACTTCAGGAAAGTATTATCAGTGAATGCACATGAATATACTAAAATAAAAGGGTACATGTTTTATATTTTAACATTACTTTTGCTTTCATATATTTCCAATATCTTAATCAAAGATATGCCTTGGAATTATATTAAACATATCTAATACATGTACAATGAATACTTTGCATTCCGTCTCTACCAGGCTTAAAATAAAAATCAGGAGGCATATTGCAAATTGCTTGGGGCTGGATCCTCCTCAGCCTCTTCATTCCAGTGGGAATTTTTCTTTTAAATTCACAAGGATTTGGATGCAGGTCCTTATTGCCTTTTTAGCTGTACCCAGCAAGGAGTGAGTTTCTCATTCAATGGTAAGCAAAAACTATATGGGCTGAGGGAGGTGCCCTTCAGGTGTGAAACCTACCTCTTGATGGTCCAGAAGCCACACTATTCTGATGAGATGGCAAAGTTATTCTCGGATTTCATATTGAGTTTTTATCGCAGTGCAAGACCCTGTCAGTTCCAGAGTTTACCAGTGGGAAAATTTGTAATTGATGAGTTTGTTTTATTCAGCTGAAGTTTCTGAGCGTGTGTTGCACAGAATATACAAGGATAATTTTTGTGATACTATTAGCAAAAGATTGAAGTTTTTGTAGAATACGGACATTTTTTAACTAAACTAATATTCAAAAATTAAAGAATTTATCTGTCCAAGAACTTTATTTCACCCCCATTGGTGTTAATACGAGTCTTCTTTGCAAATAAAAGGTCTGTATATTTCTTGCCTTGTGAGACCAAACATTTTGAGGAGTCTAAGCCACAGTTATGGTTCAGTGCAGCTACAAAGAAGTGGTCCTATGGTCTCTCAAAAACTTGAGACAATCATTAAAATCAATAGTCTGTATGGAAAATCAAAATATTCAAGCTTTAAAAATGTAAATTAGCTGTGGTTTGGCTCTCTTTTTTTTTTTTTTTTCATAGAATTTGATATTGCATGATTGCCATGTACGTGGAAAGAAATTGTTTTCAGCAGTCCCAGCCTCCATTTGAATAACAAAGAAGAAATACTAGTGTTCTTGATTTGAAGCAATTTTCTTTTCTCAATTTGCCAAGGAAAGGGAAGGAGTGGGAAAAAACAGTTCAACAACACTATGATCTTGTTACTATTTTCCTGATGGCACAGATATGAATTAAACTGAACCTAGGGAAACATTAGAATATTTTGACCCTTATGTTCTCTAGCCTAATGCTGCTATTTTATTATATGAAAGTTTAATGCTTCTTTCCTTTTGGTGCCAAAAATAGGACTGTACTTCCCTGACTGACATCATTGCAAATTCACTAAGATCAGCTTTTGTGTTAGAAATGAATAGTGAAAGGGTGGAAAACTCTGTTAATACACTGCTCCTGAAGATCTTTTTTAGGTCAGCCGGTTGTAGTTCTCTTTTTGTTTAGTTTCAGCTCAGAGGGATATTTGTTTGTTTATTTTGGTGACTTGTAGTAAGAAAACAAAAACTTTGGGCCCTATTCTGCCAATATTATATGTAGAGAACACCTGGAGGCTGTCTACAGTACTTTCCCAAGATGAGATGATAGATACAGAGATTGGCAGGACGAACTAGATGATCTAATGAGTTTTTCTTTTTTTCTGTCTAAGATCTATTAAATAAATTTAAAGAAGAAAGATACTGACACATTTGCCCTCTTGGCCAAAGGATTGAAAGTGCTGGAGTGATTACACACAACCTCTGTTTAACAGAGAAAATTCCAATTTGGATTTCAGCTTGGATTTTGCAGCAATTTTTCTGCAATGAGAAGGAAAATCATTGGCACAAAAAATGTGGATTTCACTGCTTGATGTAAAAATATTTAATTTAAATCCTCCCTACTCACAAACTCTGGGAAGCTATATATAAGGCATCAGAAAAAATGTGTTTTGCAGTATAGGGGATAATGATAAGGCCAGGCTGTGAATGTAGTTCAGTTCTTGCTGACTAATAATATTCTGTTATTTATGATTGAACAGGATATGAAAGATTAATATTTAAAGCATTAAAATATCAAAAATGGCAATTACAAAGATAATGTTTGTAAAATGTGTACTTTCATGTTTACATTGCATGTGGAGTAATGGTACTGGCAAATTCTTTCTCAAAAATTTTGTATACATATTTAACTCCTATGAGGAATTAAATAAGTGACAATCATAACAGTGATTCCTTGGTGGCTTGTGCAGTCAGTTGTTGCATTTTAAACAAATTACTTGATAACTCATGATATAATACTTTGGAAAAATACCTTTTTTTTCAATGTATGAGCTTGTAGTTTTTGCTTGGTAGATTAGTCCCAGACATTTCAAATACTCTAAAATAACACATTCTTCTCTTCTGGTTACTGTGTCAAGAACAAGATTGCTACAACATACATCCATGAGTAGGTGGTCAGCACAGCAGGCAAATGCTAGGACTATAAGACAAATGATAGTTATAAATTATTTGCAAGCTCAAGTAACAGCAATTTGACTTTTTTGAGCCTGTAACAATGCCCCCAGAGACGAAAGTGTGAATTTCTGTAGATCATTGCATTTTCATGGCCTTGGCATTAAGTAAAGGTTGCAGCTCTAGGTTTTGAATTTCCCTACTCATAAATAAGAGCCATTTTGGGTTTTATGTCTGATTTTTGCATGAAATATGTATATTCTAATCCTTGCTGAGAAGTCTTCAAGGAATAAGAGTAGAGGCGTTTTGGTATAAAATTTCATCTCACATGCTTGCAGAAACATACATCTTTGGTGTTGAAGTTGCAGCACCTATATCAAGGGCTTGAGTATCAAAGCCATTCTCTTCTGTATTATAATGTTTAACAATTTGCTGATCATGACTGACAGGTTTACACAGCTAACATGTTCTGGAGCTGTGGGTGATTTATTCCGGAATAACTTGTGTGATTCAGAGAATTTAACTGCTACAGTCTTCCTTCTCATGACAGAAATGAAATGTCTATTAGGATTGATTGCATTCCATTAACCATCTTCATTAGAGAAGGGACTTCGCCCTACAGTGTCTTCAAGTAACAGCAATGTAGGCACCCAAATTCTCATTGAAGAAACACAGAGAAAGGTCTTTTTGTTAATCTTCATTAGCCTTTGCAGTTGGAGTTATTTTTATTTGTGTTGGCCAAGCTTTTTTCCTTTTCTTTTCTTGAAAGGACCATTCTTTTCCTATGTTCTCATACAGAGAATAAAGTTTGTATACAGAGCTCAGGAGACAAACAAATTCCTGGCATAATGAAAGTGGAAACAATTCTTACAAGAAGATTAGGTGAGGTCTCTCGTATGCCACAACCATAGTAAAGGCAAGATCACAGACCTGAAGTGGATGCGAGTTCTTTATTTTTTTCAGTAATTTTCTTTACATAGCTACTGAACTTGTCCTTCCTTATCTCCACCGCAGAATGCCATGATGTAATTTTATAGGAGAAAAATTAAGCAGAAGAGCTAACTGCAGACACCCAGTTGAAATTGAATCTGATCACATTTTTGTTAGGATTCCTCAGTAGAAATCAACATCTTTCTCATTATGGTGTTTATGACTAGGGTAAAGTTAATTTTCTTCATGGTAGCTGGTGGGGCAGTGTTTTACATTTGTGCTTGAAACAGAGTAGATAGACTCATAGAATCAATCATAGTATCTTAGAATCATACGTTCCATAGAATGGCCTGGTTTGGAAGAGATTTCAACAATTATCTAATTCCGACCCCCCGTCATAGGCAGGACACCTTTCACGAGACCAGATTGCCCAGAATTCCGTTCGGTCTGGTCCTATACATTTCCAGGGACGGAGATAGCACAGGGAGCTGAGCAGTGCTTGCACAGAGTGAAGTCCATTTCTGCTTCTCATTCCAGCAGTGAACAGGCTGGTGGTGAACAAGGAGCTGGGAGGGGACACGGCCAGGACAGCTGAACACTGTCTGGCCACAGGCATAATATGCCAGATGATGTGGCCTCATGCTTGGCATGTAAAACTGGGGAAAGAGATGTAAAACTGGAGGAAGGGGGGATGTTTGTAGTGATAGCGTTTGTCTTCCCAAGTCACTGTTGTGTGAGATGGGGCCCTGCTCTCCTGGAGATGGCTGAACACCTGCCTGCCCATGGGAAGCAGTGAGGGAATTCCTTCGTTTGCTTTGCTTGTGTGCACATCTTTTGCTTTACTTATGAAACTGTCTTTATCTCAACTCATGAGTTTTCTAGCTTTTCCAATTCTCTCCCCATCTCACTGTGGGTGGAGTGAGTGAGCAGCTGGGTGGGGCTTAGCTGCTGGCTGAGGTAAAACCACAGCACATACTATTTACATCAATACTTGACTAGAGGCCCTAGGAAATCTAAACTTCTGAAGTGCTAGATCCTGTATGCAATATAATAGTAGGCCAAGAGCTGAAGACATGATGAAACAGGTGGGTAAAATAACAGATGAGCAGATGTGGCACAAAAGTGGGTGTCAGTCCTACAAATAGAAATGTACATGCACTTACTATTCAATTTGATAGATTAAACTGGTCTCACTCAGAAGCCTCCAGCTGATGCATTTGGATTTGGATGTGTATAGCCTTTCTTCACAATCTTTTCTAGCCCACTCAGAAACACATGCATTTCTATAAGATTGTGCCACGTGTCATTTGCCTGATTTTGAGCTCAGGAGTAACCCACATAGAGGATGAGAGAAAGGCTGTGAGTGTTGTTTACCTTTCCACCTGTATCTACACCCTTATCATATGAACTGACTTCTCCATCTTGCACTACTCAGTTGTCAGAAGCTGGGTAAAAGGAAGCATAGAATTTCAGAAAAGTACTTTCTCCTGGAAATCATACCTGAACGCAAGGTACTACTGACGCGTGCATTATATGTGGATTCTCTTACATATGCATCCTTTTTTTTAAGCTGCCAAGGAAGTAGCAACGTGGGTCTGTGACCTAGGGACTTCTAACAAGCATCTATTTAGAGGCTTCTGAGAAAAGCTTCTCACTTTTTCTAAGCAGGAAGAGGAAACTAGCATCTTAGTGAATACCTAGCTTCAGTTCTAGGCTAACTGAAGAAAAATGTTATTTTCTTCTCTCATGCTAAAAGGTAGGTTTGCTTTGAGGAAATATGACCCAAATTAGAACAACTGCGAGAAACAGCTGAAAAGAGAGTTGGGTGAATATCTATCCCCGATAGGCATTGGGAATAAGTAAGTGGAGAGCTTAAGAGGACTCCCAAAGCATTATTCCTGAAGAAGGCTGTGACTGAAAGGTCAGGATGTTATTGGGTTGGATGTTTCTAGCCAAAGACATATGGCTACAATGTGTGTTTATTGCTGGGTTAGTCACACTCTACTCTTTTTACAGTAAGAGAGAAACAAACATTTTTTTTCAGTTATGAATCTCTTTTACTCACATAAAAGTGTGGGAGAAGTCAGAAGAACCACATCATAAAAAATCAGTTTAGGATAACTAGTTCAGGTGTTTTGAATGACACTGTAGACATCTCAATTAAATTGAGATCAATTGTGGTAAAAGAGATTAAATAAAAATGATCAGATTGAGCAGAACTAGAAAAAGGAGGTGTTAAGGGAAAAGGGAAAGGCCTTTAGTCATCATAGAATCATAGAACGTCTTGGGTTGGAAGGGACATTAAAATTCATCTAGTTTCAGCCCCCTGCCATGGACAGGGAGATCTTCCACTAGATGAGGTTGCTCAAAACAGCATCCAGTGTGGCTTTGAAAACTTCTAGTGATGGGGTAATCACCACTTCTACAGGCAACCTGTTCCAGTACCTCACCATCCTCATGGTAAAGAATTATTTCTTCCTAAAATCTGACCTAAATCTACTCTCTTTCAGTTCAAAGCCATTCCCCTTTGTCCTCTCTCTACATTCCCCCCTAAAAAGTATCTCTCCATCTTTCTTGTGGGCTCCCTTCAGGTACTGGAGGGCCACAATTAGGTCACCCAGTAGCCTCCACTTTTCTAGGCTGAACAATTCCAATTCCCTCAGCCTTTCCTCATAGGAGGGGTGCTTCATCCTGCTAATCATCTTGGTGGCCTCTGGCCTCTTGCTCCAACAGGTCCATATCTTTCCTTTGCTGAGGTTGCCAGAGCTGGATGCAGCACTCCGGGTGGGTTCTCATGAGAGCAGAGAAGAGGGGCAGAATCACCTCCTTTGCCCTGCTGGCCACTCTGCTTTTGATGTAGCCCAGGATATGTTTGGCTTTCTGGGCTGCAAGTGCACATTGCTGGCTCATGTCCAGCCTCTTACCACCGATGTATGTGTAGACAGTTATTTGTATATATATGAAATTATATTAGGACATATATAAGAGGACAGAGATGATGTAGGTTAGGTAATTTGAATATTTATTTCAGCCAAAAAAGGAGGAACACACTAACTAAATTTGGCAAAAGCAGAACTCTGAGAAAATAGGACAGCTATCCTAAAGTATATCCAAACAGTTATGACAAAAGAGTTATTTATGCTGAAGGATAAAGTAGGAAACAGAACATTTGTTTAAAAAGTGTCCACAGAGAAATTAGAGAAAGGTTTCTAATTATTACAGGAATTTAACTAAGAAAGACTCTGCAATTACAAAGCCTATCTAGCTTAAAGTTTAAAATACCTGACAGATTTCTTAAGAACTTTGAATTATGTGGGTTCACCTATTATATTAATGTATTCTAGCTGATCCAGTCTTAAGCCTTGGTTTGTTTTAAGTTTTAGTTTAGAAGCTTCCTGGCTGAAGGCTGTTGTAAAAAAATTATGGCCACTGTCAAATTCTCCACAAACTCCATTATTTTTATAGCACTTCTACTGTTTTGTTTTTGTTTTGTTAAGTCTTTGAGAGCAAGTTACCCAAGAGAAGTAAGCCGTTTCTCCCTTGCCTATTCCACTTATCCCTGTGCGCTAATACAAAGGCCAGCTGTAGTACAGACCTTTGGAGATTTAGAACCACTTTGACCACAATGGTTGAAGAGCTTTTTTGAAAATTCATGGTTTCATCTCTAATTATGTCTTCTGCAAAATACCCTCTCCCTTTTGAAGGAAACGTTAGATTTTGTTGGTAAAAAAATAAATGTTTTGGTTAGACCTATTTATGTTAGAAGATCCTCTCCAAACAGAATTTGGATTTGCAAAAGTATTGAGCATTTCTGGCAGAGCTTTTAAGAACATGTGCAGTAACTGAACATAATCTAGATTTAGAAGACAGATATGAAAACATGTAAATACGGTTATAGTGTCTCTATTCTACCTTCCATGCTTGTAGTTTGGTATCTTTCCAACATTTGAAATTGCAGATAAGCCTTAGATTTTCCCAATGATTTCTCCTTAGGAATATGAAGCACTTTCCAAATTTTAAAACAGATCTCTGGCCAGTTCAGACAGGCCTTCAGGTAGAAGATGAGATGTCAGAGTGTGGTATCATCCTATTCTCAGTTTATCTCCAATTCCATTGCCAGGGCACATTCAAAATCTTTCTCAGGACTTACAGGAGGATCACTTTGAAGAGAGTTCAAACCTCTTTTCTTTCATGTCCAAGCACTCATATTTCTTGATCTAAAAAAAAGTTGTTTGGGTATAAATTTAATGACAAACATTTAAGATTTTCTTTATAGCTTATTAATGAACATCTTGAATTTTTGTAAAATTCAATGAGCTTTGGATTACAGTGTCTCCCCTAACCATTCCAAGCAACAGGCAGCAGCTGAGGACATTCATGCAGATGATGTGCCAAAAATTATGATGCTCCTCAACTCCTTGTCACATTCTCTCAGGACCCCTCTGTCCCACAGTGGCACCCCAGGATGGCTGAGGTGGAAGGGTGGATTTTTCTCTTGCTTTTGTAGCTTTGTCCACTGTAGAAAAATATTGAGGGCTCAGCCCTCCATTCTGATCTCCCCTCAGACTTTTCCAACATCCTTGTCTCTTTTCTGATGGGGCCTCCTCATGGGGAAAAGAGAAGAGCTTATCAGTGATACATTTCTGGGGACATCAGTAGTTGAAAAGACCCCTGTTCTTGTGAAATATCTTCTGTCTGGATGCAGGTGAAACGTCATCTCCGATCCAGAATGCACAGTGAATTTTGCAGAGGATCAACCTATCATCCTGGATTTTCAACCAGCACCATGACTTTTTAAAGCTGTTAAGGGTGCTAGCACTAACAAATCTGCCAGCTTCTTCCTCAGGCACCTCCATCTGAGTCCTTGGTCCTAATCCAGCAAACTGTTTAAGCATACGAATACATGCGAGTGGAAGAGCAGAATTTCTGGAGCTATGCACTGGTTCAACATTGAGTATAAGTTTAAATTCTTCCCTGAAATGGAAGTTTCTAATGAAGCAACTCCTTAGTTCATTCATATTATCACCACAGCCTGATTTAGGGTGATAAAGCAGCTGTACTGTGTATGTCCATTGTGCACTGACTTGAGGCTCAGAGCACAGCTGGAGGGAAGCAATGATCCTTCCTCATTTTTCCGCAGATTGCTGGAATAAGAACATGCTAAAAAGTGCGGAGATTATGTTCTTTTTGACACAGTGTATTTGAAATAGCCGGATTTAAGCTGTTAGTGAATAATAATGATAAACATCTGCAAGTTCACGTAGCAAGTACATTTGTAACTTCTTTAATTCATTTAAGAGAAAATAATTCTTTTCCTTTAATTTGCTGCTGTAGTGCTATAGCCTTTGCAGGCACATCATTCCTCTGCTATCTATCTTTTAGTGGTGTTTAACATTCTGCAGATTTTCCTTTTTGCTGCTATTAGCTGAGGTATAAAAGGTTAATACCTCTAATTGTACCTCACATATATATATACATATATTTATATCTATATATGCCATGTCTCACTTCGCTACTGGTGCCAAGGAAAATGTTGGAGTCTATTCAGTTTTCTTCATATTCATTTTCCTGCCCACTTAACAAAATTACATTCAATGAGCTGTGGGAGAAATTCACATCAACGGGCATGTAATGCAATTTCTGGTATATATGCAGGAAGAAAAAATCCTACATTTTCTTTCATTTCTGTCAAAATCAATCAAATTGTACTGAACTGAACATAATCTCTTAAAAAAAAAAATCACCCAGGCATTTCCAGTGAAATAAGCCTCTCTTACATGGTAACATGCACATATTTAAGAGGTCTCTGTTTTATTTTTTTTTAATCATGCCTAATTAGGTTTTTTTAATCACCCACACAACTAAGGCTCTTGCCTGCATAATTTATGACATAGAGGGGCCAGTGTCAGAAATCAAATGTTGTAAATTAAAAATAACAAGTTTGAGACTAGTGATTCAATTAAAACCCTAGAAAACATTGGATTATGCATAATTGAGAGCTTGTATGCAGAGATGCATGTCATGCTTGTCAGCTTGGATGGGAGGATTGGATTGGAGCTGTCAAGAGCATTTAAATCAACTCAGTAAAAAAATTAGAAAACAAAGATGATATTTATTATTAACTTCCAGTGTTCAAAAATAAACTGAGAGGTATTTAAATTGAATGCTTAGATGACAAGGCTTTATTTATAGCAGAAGTTACAAAACTCAGTAATAACCCTAGCTGGCACAGATGTAAAGATACTACTGTGCAGCTGAGCTGCAGCCTCCAGCGGGAGGATTCAGCGGTTGGCCTCAAATCAGATTCAGCTAATAGAAAGTTGTGTTGGAAAATAAGAAATCCAGATTCTTGAAGGGATCAGTGAATGACCAAATCCTTGTATTTCTTCTCCTTTTCTTCCCTTTCTTTTCTTCCTCCCAGAGACTGATGGTACCCCATGAAACACTTTATGACCTCTGAGACTGTGAGGACATCCTAGGGAAAGACTGACTTGTACCGGTGAACCAGTTCTGCAGGACTACATTTCACAAGTCACTAATGTTATTTAGCAGGAATAGCTGAGGACTGAAGATTAACATCTTCTCACTTCAGCTGCACAGCCCAGAGCAAGTTCCAAACTTTATTTGAAATTGTTGAATCAGCAATTATTTTCACTTTTGAGAGTAAACTTAAAAGCTAGCCAGGATACTTCCCACATTAGAAAACAAGAAGCATTTTAATTTCTAGCTTGAGAAGAAAGAGTCCAACAAAACAAAATTGCTACTCTCAGGACTGCAATATATTTGTCTCTAAATGGGCTCACAAAGGCTTATCCTGGTCCTCAAAAATACACCAAAGAACTGAATGCTCAGGAAGCTCATTTGGTCCTCAGCCCTTATCAGACACATAAAATTAGGTTGTATTTTTAAAAAACAGTCCAGTCCCAAATGACATGGTCTTTTGGATGACTTGAAATCTCATAACAAGGTACCTTGAAACGCTGAATGTTCATCTTTTTCTTTTTTCTTTTACACAGACTCTTTTCCCTGGTTCTTTCTAAGCAAGTCCCAAGACATGAGATGTTTTTCCCATGAAGGTTCTGTAAATCTAAGTCTGCCAGTGTACCCTGTTTCTTACCAGAGTGTCTTACCAATCAAAACAGGAATGCAAAGGGATCACCATCAGCTTTAGAAAGTTTTTTATCGGCTCAGTGAGGTGATACAAGACAGTGGCAATGTCAGCCTTTTTAATCTTTTATGACATTTAAATTTAAATATAAATCTAGGAGAAAATTATTGCCTCAGGAAAGGCAAAAAGGATCTCCAGAAAGGGGAGAAAACTATACAAAGAGTTAAATTCTTCTCCTTTGGTAAACCGCTAACCACTGACGTCAGCAGGATTTGCGAATGCACATCTGAGAATGGAATTTGGCCATAAGTGAGGTGGAAAAATGATTGATGACTGCCTAACAGTGGAGGACTCCGATCAGTGCAGTCACACAGCAGAGCTGGAAGTTACTCAGTTTACCCTCAGCAGATTTCTGTCACTTTTGCCTGTGAGCTCAGGGGCAGGTGGAGAATCTCCAGAAACATGGTATCTCTTGGTACCCAGCTACCCTGGCTGAACATGACCTCCATACAGTGCCACTGGAGTTTTCTGGGGGTGTGAAAATGGCAAGTCTGGGCAGAGGCAAGTCTGGGCCACCTTTAGTGTATCTTATGCAGGGGGTGCACACCAGCCCTAAATTTGGAAAGCGAAGCAGAGGTGTACTTAGGCAACTTCCAAGGGTTCTAGAGGGAAATACATAGTTAAAGCTCCTTAGTGAATGTAGAGGTAAGATTTTAGTGGTTCATTTTTTCAAATCTCATTTGGCAATTCCAAATCTTTGCTATACTAAACTCCTCTTATAACCTATGATCACTTGGTAGCATTTACATATACTATCTTTGTATCTCTTTCATCATCTTTCTTTGATGTTTTATTAGTTACAAGGTTTAGCCTAGAAAAGCCTGTGCATTCCTCTTTACTTAAAAAAAATTAAAATGTGATAGATTTTAATTTAAGCCATTCTGAGAATTCTCCAAATTATAACAAGACTATAAATATGAGAAGGAGTCTTATGTAAGCAGAACAGAAGCAGAAGCAGTGGTGTATGATTTTTACTGTATTGGAAACTAGAGCTTTATTCCTGAAAGTTTAAAATATTAAAATAATTTTCCATTTTTATAAGCAAAATCAACTAAATGAGAATATTGTGTAAGTAATAGGAGAACTGCAAGTGCCTTCAACACTGGCCTAGCTTTTCTCTTATTAACCTCTCTAACAGTTTTCTTACAAACTTCAATGGGACTAAAGTTCATCCAGACTCCCTCTATTTATTAACTCTCGAGCCTGGGAAAAGGACCAAACTTTTGCCATTTTTTTGAGGAGCTGCTGGTGTCAGTAAGTGTAATATGGAAAAAAAGTTAAATTCAATTTCTGTTAGAGCACAACCCACTATCAGAATTCCCCACTAAAAGATAAGCAAGCCATTTTCTCCTGCACCAAAAATAAAATGAAAGTGTTTCATTCAAACTGACTTTCTAGACTTAAAGAGGTAGAAATTAGAGACAATTTTTTGCAGGCAAAAACATTAATCATTAATACTGTTCATTGTCATGGGACTCTTCTCTCTACTGTGTTCTACACTTCCCACAGAAACTAGAAGTTCTTCCGTTTTCCTCATGGACTAAATCAAATGGAGGGATACTTCAATGCCTATTCTGGCAATTTAAGTCTGAGTAGATGCACCCCACAAAAATTCCTGGAAAAAAAAGTTGAGCACAGATTTCTAGAATGAAAATATAGGAAGCAGGCTAGCATGATGAAGGCTGGATGTGGATGAGGAAGGCCTATGAAAATGGGGAAAGAGATTGTGGGTCTTTCTGGGGAGTTTCTACATTTTATTCTCTGAGATTAAGACTTTACTCTTTGCACTTGACTTCTCTACCTTTCGTCACTTTCACTGCTTCTGCAGATGGAACATGGTGTTAATAATGCCAGGGTCACATATTTGATCCCCATATGGGCTTAAGAATGGGACTAGACGATCCTTGTGGGGCTATTCCCACACAGAATATTCTGTGATTCTGTGATCTGCAGACCTGCGCAAAGCAAGTAAAAGTCAAACCCACGTGCAGTCTGCCTTGTGTTAGAGACTCTCTAAAGTTTTTCAGGTTGTCCCTGACTTGAATTTTACTCTTGCTAGAAACTGCACTGAGTTTCAGGGAATGACGTGTGAGAGAACACAGAATTTTCGTTTGGGCAAATGGCAAATCTAATGTAGTTGGATGGACCTCCATGTAACACTCTGTGACTCTTCTCTTTCATGGGACCCCCAGGTCTGAGTTAGATCCCCCAACCGAGATGAGATAGGACTTGGTAATGTTTTCTGTGGAATCCAGCCTGCTGCATGGGCAGCCCCATAAGATGCCATGGTAGCATTTTGTCTCAGCTTTCCAAACTCTCCTTGACCTGATGCAGTGCTGCCTGCACTGCTGTTTGAATGTGTGCAGGCTGACCTCAGAGACACATGCAGGTGTGGGCTGGTGGAAAGGTACTAGGAGTGGTCCAAAGCAGAGCCAGGCATCAGGCTGACAGTAAAGCATTGTGGGCCATGCACAAAGTTGTTATTTCTACCTCTTAGCTAACAGCAGAAACATATCCTCAGAAAATTTAACTGAGAAAAGCAAGTTTCTGGATGCTGACTATGCATAACCATGAGGCAAGATGAAGAGCAAAACTGAGTCACATCAGGACACTTGTAGAGACAGAAGTTTTACGTTTCCTGCAGAAACTTTCAGGGAAAGAGTGTGACCAGTGCCTGGCAGGTCAGGTGGCAGCTTAATAGACCTTCTTGGGGTTACAGTCTGATGTAGAGACATTTTTATTTTTTCTTAATTCCTGCTAGGGACACCTACCTGTCTTTCTAGATGTGGTCTAACATATCTAGAGAACATTATTAGCAGAAACTTAGCTGCCATGGGAAGACAACTGTCTTCCCCTGGGGTGAGGCAGCAGCTCAGCTGGGGCTTTGAAGATCTACATTTTGGACTTAGATGTTTACAGTGGCTGTTAGGCTCCTAATTCTTTTAGTGGATCTAGGCCATAGTATATAGGCAAAGCTTGGTGGAGTCAGCTGAATTTTTTCTTAGAAGTTTTGGGTTTCTTTGAAGCTGAAACTCACAATGGAACTAATTATAACTTAACTGTAGTTGTCTGCCTAATGCCTTACAATATTCTTGTTTGAGACATTATGTACAATTATTTTTTTACTTTTAAAAGTGTAGTATCACATTCTCTCTATCTGAAAAAATTAATTGTTTGGGATGAATATGAATTCTGGTATTGGATGGTAGGTGCAGAATTTTATCATGAAACCAGACATAAGACTTTTTTTCTGTTGAAAAGCTTAAATTTCTGCTGATCATTAAAGAAAAAAAAAGAAAGAAAAAAACCAGCAAACAACATTTCAATTAGTTCATGTTGGTCATATTTAATTAATAAAACATGTTACTTAATGGGTGTAAATAGTTATGCAAAGATACGTGTAATAACTATATAATTTAGTAACTTAACATCTTAGTAATATGCTAGACTTAAACATTTCTATTCAAGGCATTCAAAAGCTGGGATTTTTGATGGAGTCATTCACAGACTGTAAGATCAGTAGGAACTGATTCAACCATGCAGTCTGACCTTGTGTACTCAAATGCTTATCTGGCAGACTGTGAGAGAGAAATTCCCATGATGTGACTTACTATGAAAAGTGTGCATCCAAGAAATTGTAGGAGAAATACTTCATCAGAGGAACAAACTTAAATGTTAGCAGACTGCTGGCTTGCCCTTTTTGATTAGCCTGAAATCACTGTATTGCATTAACTGCATTCCTCTTAACAAGCTACAATACAAGGCTAATGTCATATAGGTAACTAAATATTAACCTTCGTACTAGTACATTTTTTCAGAAGACAATGAAAAATGAATCTACTTGTGTAGTGTTGAGGAATTAATTGGGGCTGCCCCATTTCATAAGACTCGATTAAAAAGAAAAAGGAATTGCATGATGAGAAGCAAAGAAGTTAGAACAGAAAAGACCTCAGTAATAAGAAAATGAAACAAGGGCTTGAAAATGCAGGTTCCAAAATCCCAAATCATCCAAAAAAAAGTAGTAAGTGAAATCCCCAAAATACAGGATCAAAAAAACATCAAAGCAAGCACGTATACACTGCCAACAATTAGAACAGTATTAATTAGCAACAATGTTCTTTAATCTATAAATAATAAAGTGATCAAACGGTCCCACAGAGAGGTGTATAACAATACATAGAATTTTACAGTCATAGGTCAAAAAGTCTATTTAAAATCCCTGTGGCTAATTCAAATGTTCAGATTTAAAGCCCTGTTTATTGTTTAGTTGAGAGATCACTCCGAGGTGGAAGAGATGTCAAAATCAGACCCAGTGCCTCAGACAAAATGCATAACACACAATAAAGAAACTGCAGTCTCTAATTCTTTGTAATGAAGGAAAAAGGTGCAGCAAGTAAAAAACTGCAATGAGACAGAATCTATGTTTTAAAAGAAACTTAAAACATCCACTAAGACAAGGAGTGTACAGAGCGTATCAGGAGTGAGCTGTGCCATCATACTGAGAGTTATGACAGGTGATCACAGAGCTCTAGCAACACTAGCATGGATATATAGACATCTGTGTATCACATTATATTGTAGGTCAGAATACTTAGGAATATTCTTGATCAAGTTGTGTTAAAAGATTTACATGATTAAGCCATTTGATATTACAATGAGCTAAATCAATATTGCTATCTCCATTTAAATATTGAGTTTACTGAAACAGGGTAATATGAGTAGCACAAGGTTATTTTTTATCTCATTCTTCCATCTGGAAAACTTCTTTAGAATCTGATTACTCAAGTAGTAAGAAGCTTTCTTAATACTCACACAAATTTATTAAGAGTTTATTTCTAAAATTTGACTTTTTGTCATTTTATAGTACACTAGAATCACAGATCATTCTCCATCTACTACTTGATTATTTCCATACAGGGTAGAAATCTGCAGTTTTCTTTACTGAATCGTGCATCGATTTTTTTCCTGAACCCTTCTTCACTTTATCAATCTTAAAATTTAACTGCAACCTCCAATGTGTTGAGTTCCTTTCCAGATGGCTTAATCTGAAGACTCAATGAATGCATTTTCAATTCTTTTCTTGAAATCGTTAATAAAAATATGGATCAGTGGGCAGTTTATAATTACTCTTGCAATAAACTTCCCCATCCAATAACTTTTTCACCACTGATATTTCCCTAGTTCGTTCACGAAATCACCTGTGAGTAACAGAGTCAAAACACCACTGAAGTCAAGATAGCTTTGCATTACAGAATGGTTTGAAGTCAAAGGAGAAACAAATTGACAGAAATATATCTCATTGAAGCCTTCTTGGCATAAATGTGTCTCTCTCCTTCCCTGTTCCTGTTATATGAAACTGATTAGCCCTTATTAGAAATTCTTGCTATTACTCCCTATGTACATGAACTTATGCCACTTATTTTATGCACTTCATTCCAAATATAAAATACTTTGACAGAAAACATATATTTCATACATAACACAGAGTAATTAAACACACATATATGTACTTGATATGTTATCTGCGTTTATATATAAATATTGAGTAAAGTTACTGTCATTTGTGGATCAGGATGAATTTTTACGCAGAATTGAACTCTGTCTTGAAGACGGAATACAAGTTTCCTGGTGGACTAATAAACTGTTTTTGAAAAATTGAATTTTCATTTACATACGTTATGCACACCTTCACATCATTTCCATAATATTAATGAATTTTATAAGATTTATAGTCTTTGCTAGATTGAAGAAGCTAACCTTTTTCAGATACCTGGATGTCCATCACCTTCCAGCTTAGTGTTTATTTCACCTTTAGCCACCACAATGAAGCTTAACATGCAGTGACTTTATGTTGTTGCAATGTTTGTGACAGATCATTACCATCAGTATATTCTGTTAATTTTAACATTGTTTTACTACTGAATGCATGTATCCTTCAACATCTGCCTCCAAACCTCAAAAGCCTTTTAATAACCCAGTTTTTCTTTTCATATATTGCAGAGTAATTAGTTCTGTGTCCTTTTTAGATGGATCATCAGGAGGCCTGGCCCGTAGAGTCTTCTTAGAACTCTGGGCTCAGGGCTTCTTAGACCCTCCATGCTCTAGTTTGCAGTGCATTTCTCCTCAGCAGAGAGAACATCAGACTCCTCTTCTTGCGAACAAGTGCTACCCTATAGTAGCTGTAAACTTTCCACCCTCTGCATTTTTTAACATCTTTCTTTTTGATGATATGCCGCTCCTCTTTAAATTTTTTTAGTTGAGCAAGATTTTAGCTGAGTTGAGCCTAGAATTCTCTTAGCTGTCTTTAGCCAGAAAAAACATTTCTGTTGTTATCCAGTTCATAAAATCTCCTTCACCACCACAGTAAGAGCACAACAAGTGAATCTCCTTGCAGACACACATTTAATTTGCGCAGCTGTGCAGCATTTTTGGGCTTGTGGTTCTATGTTCTTAATTTTCTCCATGGTAAACTGTATCCAAGCTCTAAATCTTGCTGCTTAGCACTACTCAGTAATGCTACTCAGTCATGTACTCAAAACCAGGAATATTGCATCTCAACAGCAGTTTCAGAAACAGGCAGATGCACAAGAACAGTTTAGGTTGCCAACAGCATACACTGAAAAGAGTGCCAATAAATGTTTAACCACAACCTTTTCTACTGACATTGCCTACAACTCATACCTGAAGATGAGGATGCTCCCTTTTACTGTGTCCTAGGCTGTTGTGGGCTGGGAGCACTCGGAGCAGGTACCTATATCTTTTCCTCTAGAAAAGCAGGACTTAAGAAACTATTACAACTGGGCTATATGATGCATGTACTAGCTTACCATTGCCAGTTTTCTGTAGAATTGTAGGTGGTTCACTGCTTGCAAAGAATGCAATGATAAGTGCTGATAGCTGTACATCCACAGGGTCTGCTGGCTTTCTGTGAAACAGCAGGAGTTCTCTGGCACTACGTGGTCTACAGTTTTTAGCTTATGCAACTGATCCTTTCTGCATTTCTGATTTTTCCACCCAGGGACTAACTAATGATTATTTGGATCATTTCCTACTCTTTTTGTCTTGCTGTCTGCCCCTTCCCTGAACTGTAACTCTGTATAGCAAATAAGATATGATTCATGGTACATAAATGAGCCAAGAAGAAGAATTATCTGTTCTCTTTAAGCGAGCAAAAGTGTATGTTTGTGTATTTTACAGATAACATCAGAAAGCTGCTCAACACAAAAACATGTATTTTTCTAATGATATGTAATTTCATTTACTGAAAAGAGGACATAATCATGTCATCTTAATTTCAGTAAGATTTCCCCAGGTAAAATCTTACTCACACTGTGAGTGTCTTGAAGTTAAATTCAATTTCAGAAAAGCTCATTGGTGCATTCTTCAATATTGATATGTAAGTAATGGAGGATTCTTTAAAATTTTAATATTATGCACAGTTTAAAGATCCCTATGATAAGGAAACCTTGGACACGCACATTTAGATTCTTATTCAGAAACTTGGATTTTGGATGGTTATATGAACATTGTAGAATGTCGTGTTGGAAAACTATTTCCTTCATATTTTTGTAAGAGACTAGGGCCAATGTTTTAAAGCTGTATATGAAATTGAACAAGGGTGAAATGGGATTATAATTTGTTTTGCCAGAGCTGGAAGTAAATCTTGACTAGACCACAAAAAAATGCAGGTGAAAATAAAAAAAAAAAAGCTTTCTGCTTCTTTTTCCTCTCTGTAGTGAAATTCATAATCAGGTGAAGACAGCTTTTGCTTTTCACCCTCTGACTTATATTAACTAGATGCGATATCCTTTCTTTTTAAAACCGTAATATAATGATCCTTAGTTCAGTTCTGCAGTAAACAAAAAAATTGCAATCTTCTGTGTTGGGGAAGGTTCAATAAGTTCATGCCTTTTTGTAGTTGTTTTTGGTGGTTATATAGCAAATATATAGACAGACGGATGACAGAATATTTACAGAAGGAGAGAGAAACTGGTAATTGCAAGCATTTGCTTAAATAAGCTGATTCTCTTCTAGTCAGGACACAGGAATGTATATCACATAACCTCAATTTCACACCTCAAAATATATTGAGACTTAGGTAGAGATGAACAGTGCATAATCTACGTGCTGTTTAAGAACCTGCAGAATAATGAATGCTTTTCTTAAATAATGAATATATTTGACAAAATCAGTTTGTATAGAAAAAGTCCACGAATGGATAGGTATATTCAGCAAATATGATTTTTTAATAAATTATTAACCTATGACTAGTAATTAGTTCCCAAACATGGAACTCTAATATGAGGCTTTTACAAGGAGACTCTTCCTCCCAAGTATTGGAAATATCCATTTGCAAAGCAGTCATTGCCTGGTCCAGAAGAGAGTCAACATAGGGAAACTCATCATTTAATTGTTCATGGGATTTTGTGAAATATTTTGCGCAAAGCACTTTTTACTCAGACTGCTTTTCTTTCACCCACTATGAAATCAAGAATAACAGAAGTTGGAGAAGCTGATGATCAAAGTTTAAATGTCGCTTGTAGCATCTCAGAGACCTCAATTTGAATTCTGCCCAGTGTGATCTGTGACATTTTCATTGTCTTAAGGAAGCTTTGAAAGAAGAGAGAAGAAGAAAACTCACTGTCAGGAAAAAAGAAGAAAAACCAACCAAAACCCAAGCTTGAATTAAAATGCAGATTGAGAAAAAAAGAGGGAACTAATCACTCTCTTCTGCTTTGCTGCTGATGGCAACACAGCTAAGTAAAGATAAGTACCCACTTAATTGTACTTCTGAGTTTAAGGTGCTCCTGTAGTCTCTAATACTTCAGTCCCTAAGCATGTCGCCCTCCTTCTTGTAGGTATACACATAGCCCCCCTTCAAGCTGGTGAAGTTTTATTTGCTATATTTTAAATATTAGCAACAAACAGTAAGTGAGGGAGATCAGTCTATGCTCACTAAGGTCTGAATTTATCGCACCTATTTCAGGTACTTCACCGAGACACTCAAGCTAGTACTGCAACTGCCCTTTTGTAGAAATGTACAGTCTCAGGTAGCCTCTCCCCTGATACCCCTAGGTAATTCATTGCAGTGTCTATGGTTAGGCAAAGTCTCTCAGATAAATGGTAATGGAGCAAAGGGCTTCTCCAGCTCTCTCATTTCTGGAGTCTCCTTCCTCACTTCTCAAGTCTTTGCTTATTATTACCCCAAAAAGGGGACTCTGTGGTGATGATAGGTGACTATGTGAGCTCGTGCCAACTGATACTCACTGTGACTGTGAGGCTATATCTGAAATTGCCATAACATTTCAGCTGCTGCTGGCAGCTGTGCCTGAAAGTCTGTCAACCAAGGGGACAGGAAATAAATTTTTTCCTCTACAATTGCTGCACTGCAGCTGAGAATGATGTAGTGAAAGGGTATTGGTGCCTCTGTGTCCCACTGCCTGTGGGGGAGGGCAGGCAGCACTCCCACTGCAAGGCTTCTCAATGCATGTTTTCTGGAGTGCTCGGGTAGCTCAAACATACTTGCAGGCACACAGTTTTACAAAGGAGCTGTTTTGCCTACTAGCAACCCTTGGAGTTCTACTAATCTGTAAGAATTTATGTCTGGGGAGCAAAGCTTTTTCCCAGGCTAAAATGAATAGTTCTTCTAACTTTAAGAAGGGTATTGGCTTTGATAAAGCAAGCAGTTTTTGGCCTTTTCTCCTACCAGTGATAAAATATTGGAAAAAACCCCCTTAAATTTACAGTCTTACTGATAACACATAACTGCAACCAGCCTTGAAAAATTTAGATGTTAGCCTTTGGTGCACAATATGCGTTGTTTTCCTTAAAAAAAAAAAAAAGAAAAAAAAAGAATCTCAAGCTTTCACGCTGTAAATATTGAATTATCATTAATATATTAGCACAGAGAACTTAAGCCCTAAGACCTTCAGTGTCTTTGCTGAAGTCAGCAGCTTCAACCAAAGCCTATCACTGGTGTCTCTTGTGTAAATCCTTTGAAGTTATTACTGCTCTGAAGTGAGGAGAGAAACCAGGATTTTAAAGGGGGGAAAAAACTCTATGTATTCAACTGGCAGAAGAGTTCTGTTCTGGGAAGATGTAGGAGCAGGGTGTCAGCCTATGTGGTGGACAGCACAGAATGACAGAGTGCTGTTGAGGACTCATTGCCAGCTTGTATTAACGCGTGCTGCCCTACTGAAGTTGGTGGAGCTCACAGGTTTCCACCACCTGTGCCACTGCAGCTTTCTACTCTCATCTTGCCTAATCTACTCTCACTTCACCTTCACCAAGGACTCTCTGGAGACAGAGCAAGATATAAAGATCTTATTCCTCTCACCCAGGCCAGAGATCTGGAGACTGATAGTTGTCAAAACTTGGAAGACCCCAGTGAATGAAAGAGGGATGAATGGAGGACACCTGAAAGGAATTTATGTATATGTCAGGGTGCTAAAAACTACTGCAGCTCCTAACACTGTCCACAAAAACCTCCTTTGCACTCTTAGTGTCACGATGAGAGTTTCTGTTGTGAGACCTGGCTGCATCTTCCACCTTCATTAAAGTCTTCGTTTTCCAAAGTAACATAGTTCCAGGATGTCATTTTAAGGAGAAAAATAAACCAAGACAACAGGTATATCTGAGTAAGAGTCCAGTGAGAAACCATCTCCTTGTGAAAGGAGCAACAGCTCTTCTCGTTGGTGGGGGGATCAAAACAGGTGTTGGGCAGCTGAGATACGACACTGTTTCTAGTACTTGGAGCAGCTGAACTTCACATGCAAGTAGAGGTAAACAGCTATCTTTTGTGGGCTGATTTTGCTTCTTAATCCTTTCTTTCCTGTAGTTACATAGCACAGAACTAACCTGAAATTTGAAGAGGATATCAGGGGAAATATAGTTCAGAACATTATACAAACAGACAAGATACACTAACTTATTAAAGACTGCACAACTTAGTGGGAAAATTTGTACTCCACATCCTTTCTTATTGTTGTAAAAGAGGAAGTTTCAACTTCTGTTTTGTAAAAATTGGAGCAATTGAAATAAATGTTTTATGTGCTGGCCATGAAGTTATTAATTTAATCTGAAGAGCTGAATATCATTTTGCCTTTGTGTAAGTGATAATTAGGCAAACAGAGCTGCTCATTTTCCTTGAAGAAATTTAGGTAGGTGTGCAAGATGAGGAAGGTATTTTGTTTCTTGACCACTCATCATCAAACTTCCTGACCTATAGTCACTACAACTTTCTGTATGTTTAATTGTCAAGATCCTCCCAGAGTGGCAGGACTTATGGATGAAAATTAAGATATCTATGCCTTTTTAATCTTACTGATTTTGAAATGTGATGGCTGTAGGGACTGACACTCTTGTAAGGGTAAACCATGTTCCTGAAGGTTTTACTCAGGTAAAACTCTCAACTTAATTACTCTAACTTGGATCACATACACAAAAATGGATGAATCTCTTGCAGTCAGAGGTCCCATTGAACAAGCTGGAAATAAAAGCAAGGAGTACAGCAGACCAGACAAAAGTCTTAGGTACCATTTCAGAAGTGTTATGATCAACCAGGGATTCATTTTCATTGCTAGTTCAATTCCTTAAGCCTTGTCTAAACTCCGGAAACATACCATTCTAAGAAGTGGTTGGCCCTTCTAACTTGGTTGTAAAATACCTCATGTCCATGCTATACTACTGATTTGATTTGCGGAAGTGTGTAAATAAGAAAAAAAAATTCCCACTGGTGGGAACCACAGAGTAGACAAGATGTCTACAAATGTAGCTATTTTTACCACCATTTTGCTTAGCTTTTTCAATAGGTTTAATGAAAACTGTGGTTGTGGCTACCACCAGTTTTAATACATTCATCAGCATTGCAGGCAAAGCTGCGGAATTTTGACCAGCTGTAAATTTCCTCACAGTTAACTCAGCTAGAAATTATTCAGTTTTTCTTTCTTTTTCTTTCTTTCTCTTTCTTTCTTCCTCTCTTTCTTTTTCTCTTTCTCTTTCTCTCTCTCTCTCCTTCTCTCATTCTCTCTCTCATTCTCTCTCATTCTCTCTTCCTTTCTCTCTTCCTTTCTTTCTCTTTCTTTCTTTCTCTCTTTCTTTCTTTCTTTCTTTCTCTCTCTCTCTTCCTCTCTTTCTTTTTCTCTTTCTCTTTCTCTCTCTCTCTCCTTCTCTCATTCTCTCTCTCATTCTCTCTCATTCTCTCTTCCTTTCTCTCTTCCTTTCTTTCTCTTTCTTTCTTTCTCTCTTTCTTTCTTTCTTTCTTTCTCTCTCTCTCTTCCTCTCTTTCTTTTTCTCTTTCTCTTTCTCCCTCTCTCTCTTTCTCTCATTCTCTCTCTCATTCTCTCTCATTCTCTCTTCCTTTCTCTCTTCCTTTCTTTCTCTTTCTTTCTTCTTTCTTTCTTTCTTTCTTCTTTCTTTCTTTCTTTCTTCTTTCTTTCTTTCTTTCTTTCTCTTTCTTTCTTTCTCTCTTTCTTTCTCTCCCTCTCTCTACACCATCCTCTCCCACAACCCCCTCATATTACATTTACTATGAACTATTCAAACCATTACTGGAGTGTTTCACATTAAACTTGCACGGTCTTCACGCCTGTGCAAACAGAAGCCACTACCTTGCATGCATAGACTTGTCTGAAGACCTTGGCCTTCCACAGTCTCCAGGACTCCCTGAAATGACATGGCTGCCCGCTCCATCTGCAGAATTACTGCCCCTGCTGTGACTGGTTACTGCGTGAGATGCATGAGCAAGATGGGTGGCAGCTCTACCTCCCCTCCAAGGGACCTGCCAAATGCCCTTACAGAACAGAGGGGTCAGATGAAGGACTCCGGGAGATTGTAGGTGGAGGAGCTGGGAGGTCCTTGGCATGTGGTCAGAGAACTTAGGGGCTGGGCAAAAACCAAAGGGTAAAGCAGCTCTGAAGCAGGAATGACCCCCAGACAAGAACAGCCCATATACCCACATATGGGGCTCTGCTTGTGTCACTCAATATGCCTTGTTCAGCTAGAAACAGCCCTGTTTGCTACTGCTGGCACATATCCAGGGTGTTGAAAAGCTTTGTGTGGGTAAGTACCGGAGAATTAGGTTATGGTCTAGCTCTACACTTTCCTCACATTACACAAATACTAGACATGGTACCGAGGGGGATACATTTTAACCTTAACACCTCAGTGATGGATAGTAGGATGGATAGCTATGCTTTCTTTCTAAGAGTCTTTCATTTACATTTGGGGCTCTCGGGTGACAGACTACTATTCCACTCTTTCCACTCTCTTTCAATGAATATGCACAATTGCAGCTTAGTTCCAAAAACAATTTAAAAGCTGAATATAAATGTTTTCTTTTCTCTAAGAGGGAGAGAGAAATCCACATATCTAACAACCACAGACTGTGTCTGTCTCTTTAAGTTTTCAAATCTTTATAACCAATTTACAGATGACTACATTTCTACAACCCCTGTGAATAGCTATGTTTTTTTAATGCAAGTATTGTTTTATTTGGACTATCTCTTTTTCTTTTTTTTTTTTTTTTTTCTCAAGAAAAAATACCACATGAAGAAGAATGTGTGGGTGTTGTGAGAATGAATGATTTTCATGCTGCGAGGACATTACGGCCTCATGTACCCTAGGAAAAGTACTGGCTGCTGACGACTGGTGTCAACAGTGACCACGTCTGAACAGTGCTGAAAACAATTTAAGTCCTCCTGTCCCCCAGCTCACACAGTATTCAGCAACATTTCAGGTAGTTTGATTAAAATCTGAAGAGGCACTGATTCCACTAGCCTGGTATTAACAGGAGAGTGAGCCCTAGTGTAGACAGCTGCCTGGCTCCAGAAGCCATCGACAGTGCTCTTTGTGCTTGACATGTCCTGGAAATGGCTTCTGAGCCAGAAAGCTGTCTACACTGAAGTATTCACTATTTATGTCACCCCTTTTCTTGTGTTAGCATCAGAATGGGGTGAAAATTAAGTAAGCACTGTTGAAAGATACAAATATTCTTTCTGTTTGAAATTTCTGACCAGAGATATAAGATACTTTGTCAAAATCTGAATTACTTCTCCTTATCCTTTTCACAGTAGTAAAAGGAAAGAAAGACTGAAAAGGAAACAAACTCAATAATTTTCTGGATGAATATTTTAAATTAAAAGTATGATCTTAGCAGGAGTCTTTTTAATTTTTCCCTAAATAAAAAAAAAAATTCACATTAGCTTTCTACGCACTTAAGAGAGGATGAAGTGTAGTGCTGTTTCTCCAAAAGGCAGCATATACTTCCAAATAGTCCAACATATACTTCCAAAGGAAATTGAAATCCAAAGCTAGTATCTGCAGTCCAATAAAAAGTGTAGCAATCGGTATCAGGACTATATTAGTACAAATACTTTTTAATGGCACTGCCCACCTACTGTATCTCATCCCATAGAATGAGAAGGAGACAAAATAAAAGTCCCATGTGAGAAAACACAAGCAAGCTAAAACAAATTTTTGAATAAGAGGATTGTAAAATTATGTTCAAAAATTCTTGTGAAAAAAGGACCAAACCAAAATATTTGGCCTAGTAAGTGAATTCATGCACATTGTTAACAGAATCTAACTAATTTTTATTTACAGAATTTAAGATTTTACTCTACTCACTGCAAAACAGAAAGGGGAGTCTGAAACATCCTAAATCCTAAAGCAAGATCCTACATTACTTTATGCTACTTGGAACACTTGCAAGGGTGAGAATAACATATTTTACACATGGAGCAAGGGAGAAACAGGTACTCACAGGGAACCCCTTGGCTCACGGGAAAGTGCATACACTCAGAGGTGTTATCCCAGCCCTGAACGTGCTCAAATGCCAAACCATGTCTATTCAGAGCAGCAGGTCTGAGCTACCTTCTCAAAGAGCCAACTTTTGTTTCCTCACTACACAATGAGATGAGGAAGAAAATTGACTTCAGTCACCTACAGGAGAGCAATTTGTTTTTCAAATTCCTCCCCCACTTTGCACCTCTGATGGAAGCTAAAATAATAAATAAAAGCATGGGGAATCACATCTACTCTGTTTAAAGCAAATGATGCAGCTGTCCATTTGTATGTTTTTGCACTCAGTTTCTGTTGTGAGACAACATTGAAGATCTTGACAGTGGCCCACACCACTGGTAAACTTATCCCACTTTTAGAGCCTCCCATGAGATATAGATTATCATGCCTCATTCTTTGTAGAAAACATTGTTTGGAGACTACTGGAGGTCCTGCTGTACAGAGTGAAGTCTCCGAACAGCATTTCAAGCCTACACCTCTCCATCTTTCTGAAGCCTTGTGTGCGAACCACGTGCATTTGAAAAGGGCGTGGATTGCATCTTCTAAAATGATTCTTACCTCCTCCTGTTGGTTTGCTGATCAGCCCCATTTGTACCATGAACATAGCTGGTGCCCTATGCTTCTCCTTTCACGTTCAATAAAGGGGACAGGTCATTAGTGCTGTCAGTCACCAGGACATCTTGTTCTCTAGAATTGCGAAGCACATTGGGCTGACTGTCTGTTTCCCAGAGTTGGGAAATGCAGGAAGGATAGGCTTTGGAACATAATGGAAAATTTCCCTGTATTAACTACCAGTAAAAAGAGACACCCTGAAGGCCTTGTCTTTCTTCATTAAATTAATAAAAAGCTGTATAATTACAAAGCTTGTGACATGCTAATTTTCTACATAACTTTCACACTTTATCAACCCTAAAATATATCTGAAGTGGCAGCACTGATACACAGATCAGGTGCCAGCCCACATATCCTGCTCTAGATAACGTGACCCACAGAAGTATGGTGCGGTCTGCAAACAACTAAGAAATACCTCTACTGAGGAGAAATGCTCTGCCTGGGTTACTCAATGAGTGCTGACAGCAGAAGCATTAAACCAGGGCATTAAAAGACTGCAAGAATTGCAGATTTGACCCTGCTAGGCAGAAATGTGCCTTAATAATTTAATTAATGATAAATAGAACTCCCTAAAAATCACATGAACTTATTAGTAAACAATCTCACAAAGTTACATTTTAACCAAAGCTACATTAATAACCATAAAAAAAAATCTACAAATGGTGCCCATTGGAAGGATAATGTTTTTCCTTCTCTCTGAGAACATATGTTTGTAAACCGTGTAACTGGGCCCCGAGTAATTTTGGAGTGAGTAATTTCCGAACGTGCAATTACAAATGGCTAAAGTGCAATAGCTCCCCGAAGCATCATCACAATTTCTGCAGTGAGTGTTTAATTGTAGCCAGACTTTGTAACCTTACCATGGCCTGTGTCCCTGCCATAACCCTAGGCCTAAGCTCCACTCTTCAACATATGGGAAAATTTTTCAAGCTGATTGCTCCAATCTGATTAGGGGAAGTTATGTAGCTGCCATTTATTCAGAGTCTTGTTACCACGCTCTAACAGCTGCTTTGTAAAAGATTCCCATTAAGGCCATTTTCTGCCTACTCCAATTCCAGCATGCCTGTCAAAGTAATTGTGGTTGTACTGATTGTTCTGAGGGTGTCAGCAATAAAAAAATTAAAAATCTTTTTGATATTGGGTTGGAAAAAGCAACTCTATAACAATGGTAAATTGGTTAGGAGAAATGCTTCCTGACTCAGTTTTCCTGCCCTGAACCTTTTGTAAATTCCCCAGTGCAGGAAAGCACAGGTGCCTCCAGGACAGTTTGAGAAGGAACTTGCTCTGTATCAGGTGACTACTAAAACCTCAGTACAATTCTATTTTATGACAATCTTTGTCTCCAGTTGTCACTTTGACAACCTAAAAACTTTGATGGTTTTTTCCCTCCCAATGGTCGTAATTGTGGGGTTGGTAAACTGCACGTAGCTAAATGTTGTGGCAGAACTGCAAAGCAGAGAATAAATGGTTTTCCATCCTGGTGACCATTTCCAAATTAAAAAAAAATGTATATATATAAGAAAGAAAGAAAAAAAGTCAGGTGCTCAGGAGTGGGTGTGTCTAAAAGATGACAAAATCCCCTCAGACTGCTGCCAGTGGTTTCAGACTGACCAGTAGAAAGCCAACAGACACATAGGATAAAGAATGGGGTTCTGTCTCATTTTTTCAGATATTTTATTAGGTTCAGAATTTTAAATTAAACACATAGTTAAAAACTGGTAGTTAAACTGATCTGTTATTTTCTGACACAAATATGTAAATGACTGTGTGATTAATAGTTTAAAATGATCCAGGCTTTTGACCTGAAACAGCATCCACATAGTTGATCTCCTTGGATTTGCCTATGCTTATTTCAACACAGATGCCTTTGCCCCTTTACATTTCAGATGCATTTTAGCTCTTAAACCACTGAAGGATTTACCATTGCTTGGTTTCCAGAAATACAAGATTACCAAATTTTTTGCATACTTTCTTCTAGCTACATGAGAATCAACGTTAGCATGATTAATGCACATATGTTCATATGTTTCAGTGATTACTCCTCCACACAGCATCTATAGGTTCAAATGAAAATGAAACAAACAACTTTTATTTAGAATCATACCCACTTTGAGAAGCTTCAGGCGAATAACTGGCAATTATTAGTACTACTTTCTATTCCAAGTAATCCATAGATTTTGAATTTTGGAATTGTGGGTTATGTTCTACCTCAAATTGCAGTGATTTGGCAGACATTGTTTTATGCATTTTGCCCCAAGTGAGAAGGTCTTTTGCTCTTGCTACGTGTTAGGTCAAAAGTAAAATGCACAAATCTAATGAAAATTCTCCAACCTGACTTTTAATACAGCAAAGCATATATTTATTTATGGTTGACATAGGTGTGCTGACTACCTCTGCCTGGACTGCATGAAACATTTAAAATTTTACCCCCAAAATCCAGTTACAGTTTAGCCATGTCTAAGCAGTTTAATTTCATCAAATCTACATTTTTTTAAACCTGAGGTCCTCAGATTTTTCTAAGAATTAAAAATATCCTTAAATGACAATATTTCTCCTTTACTGAGAAAAAAAGATTTGATTTTTGTTATTCCTTGAAATGAAAACTTTTGAAAAGTTGACAATTGGAAAAGTTCTGTTTTAAGCTGTAAAATCAGTGAAGTTATTTTTCCCTCTTTAGCTGGTGAATCCAAATTCTGAGTATAGATCAGATAACAGCTAAAGGCCAAGATACCTGCAGGTGAGGTCCTGTGCTAAGCATCACACCTAAAATACCTAAAAAGGCCCCTAAGCAAAATTTCTAAATCTTTAAATAGGACATAATCTACAATAAAAGGCATCCTTGAAAAGGAGACTTTTTCTCCTTGATTAGTTATGAAAATTGTCTTTGGTATCCATGAGGATCGCATGTGTTCTCTATTATGTCTGGCTTTCCAGGGGTCAGCAGCACAAAAGTTTATTTGGTGAGTTGTCCATGTTCCATGTTCCATGACAACTTGTCTGAAGGGGTCATGTTCTTGGACAGAGAATATTTCACTTTCAGGCTATCTTTTATTAGTTCCTGGTGGCTAATAAGGCTTCTCAGATGTTACTGAGCCTTACTGTGTAAAATAAAGGAGTTAGTTATTCCAGCAAAAGATGCTGGCAAGGTGAATATAGGATCTTTCTGCCATCACTGCAGACAAGTCATGCTCTCCAGAATCTCTTGTGTCTCATCAGTTTATCACAGCAGGACTTTCACAGGTTTGTTTCTAGCTGTTTTTCTGATGATGTGTATTAGAGGAAAGGACAGTTTGGCATTGCAGAGGCAAAAGGAGAAGACAGGCAAATAATTTAATGCCATTAATTTTACCTCATGATCTCTTGGCAGAAAATACTTTTATGAAGTAATTTTTGGAGTTAAGGCAGAGTCTAAATATTTTTAGCTTGAAAATGGTGGTGAATAGATTTTTATTTCCATCCAGAGTTAGAAATGGTTTAACCAAGGCAACATGTTCACTGATAGGCTAAGGGCCCAGTTCAAGGACAGCACATACAGACATTATTTGTGAGAAACTTAGAAAACCAAAATTCAACTACAAAGCTTTAAATCATTGTATGGGAAACTATCCTTCTAAAGAAATTGATGTATCCCATGGCTGTAACTCTTTTGAATTTTATAAGAACGTCTCCCTCAGTTTCCATTAAAATGTTAATTTTATGATGGGTTCTTGCAGGTCTGTTTATTCTGAGTCCATGAAAGTTAGCTGTTGGTTAGACTTCCCTGGGCAAGCTTTTTTTCCTAGAATTCCGTTGATGGGATTTTTTTTCAAATACTTGGTTTTTCTGCGACAAGAGACTGGGTGGCCAGGCTTCTTAATGGTGGTGAAGTAGAGGTGTAACACCTTCTGAGAGAGGGGCAAAATTGTTCAAATCCCCACTGCTTTATAGGGATTAATTTAATGAGAGCTGTCAGTGAACATCAGAGGTGTGAGAGAAGTCCAAGGTGTTACAAGTGCTCTTGAAACCATGCTCCGGCTTCATATCTGCCAACATTTCAAATGTTAAAAGTGGCAGACTTGGCAAATAGGCTGAGTCTGGTTCTAATGGCTGCCTGCTCCTGCAGAGCCTCCTGCCCTCTCTCTCCATACCACTTGGAGAGGCCAGTAGCATCTTGCTCTTGTAGGCTGGCTTTCCCTCCTGAAAAGTCTCCCTTCTTGAATCCTCCTGCTGCTGCTGTTTGAAAATACAAGACCTCACTGGTCCTCTGAGCAGGGTACCCTGCAGGGTATCCTGTGCCTGTCATTTTAGCAGCAGTAGAAATTTTGCAAAATGTGCATGTTGGACGAGAAGTCTAGTGTTGGCAGGTGTATTTCTAGAGTACAAAGAGGAAAACTGGTCAAAGCAGTGGAAAGATGGATTATGAAGGGACGTGTTTAACAGACACACTATTAAGTTATTTAGCAAAGGGGAGTGGTGAATATGCTAGCCATTGCAAGAAAAGATCTTTAGGCATGAAGCAGAGTAGGACAAAAGGTGAAATTGATTTCAGATTTGAAATCCTCAAATGAGATTAGAAAAAGAAATAATTTTCTCTTTGGTGGATAGATATCCTTGTGAATCTATAGGTCTTGTGTGAAACAGAAAGCAGGTAAACTTGTGCCGTAGGTCCGTCAAACTACTCAGGATTTATACAGAGTTTTATAGACAAAGAATCCAAGTATACCCGGGATGCACCTGATTTCCTGTGTTGTCACTGTGAAATATATCTCTGCATGCTCAGCAAGCTCAGTGCACTCAGCATGAATGTGAGATGTTAAGCAGGTTTATACAGCAGATGACCACTTGTCTGGGATTTTCAAGTGCTTGGAAACTCAGTAGATTCAGAAACTGAGAGCAAATGACCAAATTCCTTTTGACTCCACGGGAAGTCAGCAGCAAAATGTGTAAAGGGAGGTAGATGACTCACAGAAATGAAAATCTATGGCCTGGAGTGTCAGAGTTGGCAGTTATGGGTTTTACTCAAAAAAACCAAACCCACGAAGGAAATCTGTTCCCATGGAGGAAAGTTCATGGAGGCTGCACCTGGCCTGTGTCTGTTGTGGCTGTGGTGATGGAAGTAAATAAGAAAGCAAACCCCTAACCTCCAAGTATCTGAATCTCTCTCAACAACACTCTTATTTTGACCTCAAAAATTAATCTAATGATGAACCACACAAACAAATGTTGGCCAGACCGTTCAGTCATTGCTCTCTGCAGAGACAGTAATGTTAAGAACTGCTTCTCTGGTTACTCAAAGTTGAGCTTCTCTTCCTTCAGGCAGGTCATATTTTTTCCTCACTGCTGATTTGGTTAGCCCTTAGTGCTCTGTGTATGCTGCCCACACTCACTGCATTTACTTCCAGAGAAGGGAGTGTGTGAGGTGGGGAAGTACAGGATCCTTCTGAGATGGAGGAATTATCCAATTTCTTTGTCCTCTGAGAAGCTGTAGACAGTGGAAAGAAAAAGAGGATAGATGGTATTGGACTTTAAAACAACTGAAACCCCGACAACTCATTCTGAGCTTGAAAATCTTAGTACTCCTCTCCTGATGAGAGACACCCAGAAGGAGAGCTCAGAGGACTCTGCGACTCCACGAGCAGGGGTAATTGCAGGTGTGCAGAACATGCCCGGAGAGGGCATCAGAGGGAGGCAGGTCCTGAAAATCAGGTAGGGCTGGGAAGGCTGAGAGCAGGGTAAGGACAAAGTAGAGTGGTGCTCTGCAAAACACCCTTTGACACATTGTGTAGATCACACTTGGCTCTATGGATGAATTTGAATGCCTCTAGTTGAGACTTCAGCATGAATCAACCGGTTCCTCATGAATGCTCTAACCAACAGGTTATAATACAAAAGGAGCCTAAATTCTCACATATTTAAAAAAAAGTCGAGGATGTCTTCTGCAGAAAAAGCCTAAACATCCCACTCTAAAAGGTGTTTCCAAGTTCTGCATCTTAAATTTGGACCTGTGTCTCCAACACTGAGAAGAGATGATGGTTAGCCAGGTCATGTTGCTTCCTCCCGGGCTAATTCTGAGTCCTGGCATGATGAATGGGACTGACTTTTGGTGGGCCCATGCTTAAAGCAGGATGCCTCATGCCTCATTCTGCAGCAAACTCTCCTCTTCCATGTAAGAGTGGGGCATAAACTCAGCAAGGAAACCACACTCTGCTCTGACAGACATACACAAAATGTTCCTAATGTGAAATTATTATGGTGGTTGTCTTATGGAGTCTTTGGCTGGTTTGGTATTTTTGTGCTGGATACACCATGCAGACAGGAGATTATGTGCTATCCACCTCCTCCCCAGTCAGTCAGGTGGAGTATTTTATTGCAGCATGCCTGTCTGGTCTACGGTCCGAGGTTTTCTTTAATGCCAAGGGGAGGACTGAAGAATAGGATGGGGAGGAGCATACCTTGCTCCTATCCCCATTGGGAATTGGGGTCTGGCAGAGGCATGCACCTGGCCACAGGAGCCAGGAAGCACCTCTGGGCTCAGCAGCACAGGCATTTTCTGTCAGGAAGGGCTTTGTGTCAGGAAGGGCTGCAGTGAGCAAGGCAGCTCCTGCCATGTAACCTCACTTCTTCCTTAATGGTGGCTGTTTGGCTTTGAAGCTCTAGTCTCCCCTGATCAGTTTACTCCATAAATTAATGTGTTAATTGTACACACAGTGTTGTCTATTAGGGAGGTGTGTGTTTGATAGCCTCCAGCTGTGAGTTTGCAGAGATCCTGTAGTAGAAATCATTACAAGGAGCAGTTTTCGCAACCTTTTTAATGCACTCTTAAAAGTAACAGTTACAGGGGCTTTAATGTATGCAGCTGAAACATGTTTGGAGAATAGCTCATTTAGCAGCTCCAGTGTTAACTTGATGTTAGATCGGATTGCATGATGCCAAATTAGCCATACATCACATATCATCCCACTAACATCATAAGAGTTTCTCTTTTTCTTAAAAAAACAAAAAAAACCCAAAAAAACCCCCACAACCATTTTTAAAGCTCGTACTTCAGAAATTCTTTTGTAACAGGTTCCATCTGTTCTTAATTTCTTTCCTAAACAGGCAGGCTAGAAAGCAAACCCTTTACTCACATCAACTCCTTGTATGAGTCACGGCTCACAAAAGTGTGCAGGCGCTCTGATCCTGAGATAGAGGCAAGTGCATGTTATATATTTACAACAAATCTCTTTGACCTCTCAGATGCAGCAGGCACTACTGTTAATATACCAAACCCTGTGTATCACACAGGCAGAGCCACAACAGATGTATTTTAATGTTTCGGGTTTTTAATTTGTCACCCTTCTCTCTTTGGACATTCATTCTTCTTTTAATGATAGGAACTAAAGTCCAGCTGATATTGGGAATAGAAGTCTACTGCCAAAAACTACAGTTTCACAATCTGTCAAATTAATATTACTGAGGTGCTCCAAAGTGTTCAGACATCAGCAAGTTTGAGAGGGTCTACACGGACATTCACACCCACCACCAAAGTGCACAACCTGAACAACAGATAATGAATTGTCCCCGCTACAGGCGGGTGTATTTCAGGGGACAACAAGTAGCTCAATGCATAGTTAAAAAACACCTGCACATTCAGTTGGACCTGTGCTCCAGTGGTTGTGGCTAGAAGTAGTTTGTCAGGAAAGCAGAAACAACCCAGTTTTCTTTCCCTTTTTTACAGTAATTTGTTCTTGCCAAACCTGGAAGGGCTGGGGGTGGAGGGTGAGACCGGAGAGGAAGCAAAGCATTGGAAGGTGAGAAAATAATGCAGTGGAAGTTAAAGCAGCTTGACCCAAGGAGACACCGACCTATGTAATGTAAATGGGAAAACTTGAAGAAATGGTTTGCAGACAAATAATTGGAGAAGGTTGACCTTGATACTGAAAGGGGAGGGGTGGAGAGGGAGAGACAGAGAAAAAGAGGAAGAGAGAAATGAAGACCTGTGTAATGTAAATCAAAAATACTTCAGTATAAGCATTTACAGACCAGTTGGAGCCCAGAGAATGTACTCCTGTTGTCTAGCCCCAGAAAGTTTCAATATGCAATTTTCCCAAGTAATCTAAAGTGCTGCTTGTTTCGAGAAAAAAACCCCCCACCTTTACAAGGGTCTGCAATTTGCTATTTAAATTGTACAGAGAAGTTTCATGTGATAGGTCACAAGTATGCTGCCCTACTTCACCAATCCTTTCCAACAGGCAGCCTGCTTAATGCATGCTGCTATCAGGCTTTTCCTGAATTTATTGGGGGCCTTCACTGATGTAGTAATACAGTAGGTTCTAAAATGCTTGAAAAATAAGACGAAGATTAAGATTAAACAAAACATTTTTCTTGGTGATAAATTTAAGCAAATTGAATCTAATTGCTCAATTTTATTCCAAGACAGAGTCTGTGCTGACCTTAGACTCAAGTATTCTTCCTGCCTTTTGCAAGCCTGAATACATGACATCATTTGGACAATTTGCACATATTTATACAATTTGTCATCATTCTGTCTTTACAGTCTGGAGAGTTACAGGATTTGCCTCTAGGCTTACTTTTCTCCCTGCACAAAATGCTTTATGAGAATCATATGCTTGCAATACTATTTTTAAAAACTGAAAACTTTAAGTAAACATTGGGAACCTACTTCATATTTAAAGCTGATATGAAGAAAATAAATTGTGAACAGAGTAACAGGGGCTGGAAAATTCTGAACACAAGCACGTACTGGAGGCACAAGTGTTTTTTTTCCTTAGGCTAGCTTTGACATGGGTATGTATGAACAGCATGGGCCAGGATAGTATTTCAGAGATGGGGGTGGCATTAAATGAATTTTTTTCTGCTTTCACCAAATGTAATTAACTTCCGTACCTTATTATCATATCAGTCAGTTACATGGATTATCAGGAAGATTAGGAAAGTGGTTGCTTGGCACACACTCCAAACTTAGATGGTTTTGAGATGAAGGAAGGGGAAAAGATTGGCACAGTGGAGAGGAGAATCAAGACTTTGCAAACTAAATCCTTGTTAAATCCCTAATAGTTGGAGCATGTGACTAAATTGTCTTTTTCAAGTGGTACATAAACCAAGGAATACTTCAAATGAAAATTGGCATTAATGTTTTGAGAATTTAGGCCCTTAAACTGTGAGTTTTCACAGAATCATAGTATATCCTGAGTTGGAAGGGATCCAAAAGGATCACCAAGTCCAGCTCCTGGCCCTGCACAGGACAGCCCCAAGAATCACACCATGTCCCCGAACATACACAGGTTTGAACTCTGTCAGGCTGGTGCTGTAACCACTTCCCTGGGGAGCCTGTTCCAGGGCCCAACAACACTCTGGGTGAAGAACTTTTTTCCAGTATCACACCTAAACCTCCCCTGACACAACTTCAGGCCATTCCCTTGGATTCTGTCACTGGTCACCACAGAGGACAGATCAGTGCCTGCTCCTCCTCTTGCCCTCACAAAAAAGTTGTAGACTGCAATGAAGTCTCCCCTCAGTCTTCTCTTCTTCGGTCTGCCACATTCAGCTCCTAGATTTCAATTTGGAAAACCTTTTGTTTGTTTGTGGTAGTTGCTATTCCCAAAGAAGTCTTCAAAAGAGAACAGCAGAATATGTTCTTGAAAGGGCTGAGGTGCTCTTTTCCTAAAACAATGATATCCATGAACTTTAGTTTACATGTAAATTATGTCTATGTTTTGGCTTCTTATCAGGGCAACACTTGCCAAGGTGCCAATATTCCCTTATATCTGCTTATTTACTCCTGCATCCCAAAACATAGATCAGAGGTGATCTGTAAGCAGATTGGCTGAATCACTATTTGAGAGTGGTAGTAAATATGAGGTTGGCAGAACTCATTTGCTTTACTGTATTTTCTTTACTTCCTCAATCCTATAAAAGGATCTGGTACAATATTTTTTTCCCCAAAAGGTAAGAAAAAAAAGTGAATATAAAAGAACGCCTAACTCTTTCTAATTTCCCTAAAGTCATATTTTTATCATTTTGAACCAGCATTTTCTTTTGAATTTCACTTCATCATTTTAGAATAGTTATAATTAATGCACGACTAAAAAACATTTTCATCTCCGGTTGAATGAAATTTTTTGTTTAAATAACATTTTTTCAGAATTATGGCTTGACCATCAAATGAAGAAAATCTGCAGTGTGTGCAGCTAGTAAAACCTTTCTTCCACGGTAAGAAACAGGCTTGGTCATTGATTTCAGCTAGCATAAAATGAAGTCCTGATCGATTCACACCAACAGCTTTTAACTTTCAGTGGGGGCTCACATTTAAACGATAGACTGAAAGTGAGTGATCCATAAACCTGGTAAACAACACTTTATTGCTCTTGTAACTCAGTAGATGTGCATTGAGCTTTGTAGACAAAAGCAAACCTTCTAAGTTATTATGGACAAATAGAGAGGAGACAAACAGCAGACTCAGAAAGGTGAGGATGGATGAAGATGGTAACCATCACTTGAAGTATATTTCCAGTGGGTAATTGGAAGCAGGGGTCAGACATTCTGGCTTCTTGAAACAATCACTTTTTTAGAGGAGTTAGAGGAATAAATATGGAATGCCTTAGTGAAAGCAGAAAGGGATGAAATCAGAAAGATAAACACAGAACCTTGCTTCGGGGGCATGCATTTTGGGCCCAGTGATAGATTCAGGGAAAGAGGTATGGCACATGTATAAAGCATCAGGACATGGTAGTTTAGGCTGAAGAACTTTTTTCGGACTGTGTAAGTGAAAACAAACCTGAAGAGAGACTTTAAAAGTTCCTTGGGACTGAAGCCATACCACAATTTTGCAGAAAGACTCAGTTAATTAAAACCTGCAAAACCAAACACAGCTATTAATTCATTAAATGGTCCTGTGGGGTAACAACCTGCTAATGCAGCTTGTGCAGACCCTGTGCCACTTGCTACTTGTGACAGCAGATCCCGCAGGCAGTGATGAGGCAAGACTTTTGCCTATGCTTACCTTTATTCACTGCCACTAAATCTTTTCACAATCAGGGTCTAAGCATCTGTCAATAAGTCCTGACCACACAGGCACGTTGACTTATAATCTGATTTCTATTCAGTATGCACACAGGTTATCAATGCACATATTTGGTGCCCTTCATTAGTTTAGTGTGCTATCTTTAGAGAAAAGTCAATGGCCTGCCCATCTCAATGGATACCCTAGAATAAATTTGTGAACTAACTACAAAAGAGTACATAAAACCAGATGAGGCATGACAGAATTAAAGTCTTTGAGTCAGAGGCTCAGCTGTGGCAAGCAGCCAGCTGTGCCACTGCCAGTTAGGCCATGCGTATTACCATTACAATTATATCGAAAGGAAATGACTTCATGCACAGGGTATGGCTTGAATATTAAAAATTCCTTGAGCGAAATGAAAGGCGCATTACAGTATGATAGAAAAAGAGTGCAAACATGTTTCATTTTATTTCAACACTACGCTCCAGCAGATGCACTGGTAAGCAAAGGAAATTGCTAGGTCTCAGTTTCATGTTCCAGGGCTTTACTGATTGGAGGACAGATTTACAGCACATGTAAGAAACAATTAGAATAGGGACTCCACCAACAACAAAGCGAGGGAATAAATTCCGATAATGAGACGGGAAAAGTACAAGGTAGAAATGATCTATGTGCTTGCATTCGAGGTATAAAATGTCAAAAAGCCCTGTGTCAGCATGAATTGCACTAGGCAACAGATGGTGTACAGATTACGCTCTCTCTCCTCCTCTTTCTCCCCGTGTCCCTTTCTTTTATAGGTTTCTTTCCAAAAAAACTACAGATTTCCCCCAAACACTTCGCTATTTATTGGCTGTCAACTGAATAACCATAAATGTTTGGTAGGGAGATTGTTGGGGAAAGAAAGAAGGGAGGGAACAGACAGGACAAACTTTAAAGTTTTCCCAGTTACATTGCACAAACAGGAGATCCACTCTTTACATTCTGAATAGTTGCTTTCCGTTAAATTGTTTAGGCTGAAAATTTTATTTTTTTCTTCCCCATTCTGGAGATAGTAACTAAATGTCATGCAAAAAAGAATGAGACGTGCCTGCAGAGCAAAGGCTTTGCAGTGCTGAAGTCATGTCTGATATCACAGCAATGAAATGGAGCTCAAAGAAACTTGTTGCTTTGTCTTAGCATCTATTAACATTGCATAGGCAGAGTTCCTGAATCATCATTTTGTGAGAAAAACTCATGAGCCATGGAGGGATCTGATATTTGTAGCACACTTTCACCTTGGTGAATTGTAAACCACCGCAGTTTATGGCTATAAACCAACCAACATTGCAGAAGCCTTATGAGTAGGGATTATTTCATCTGTTTCCCCAATGCAGCCACTTTGTGTGTGAAATTGTGATACAGCAGTTTAGGGCAAATGAAAACAATAATATGGGAATGCCAGTCATATTAGGCATTTTATGCTCAGAAGCACAAGAAACTTGAGATTTTACAGTTGTTGTTGCATTTCTAACATGGTATTTATTCTTCTGTTTTTAACAATACTGTTTTGTTTTCACCGGGGCTAAATACTCTGGAATAACAAGATGAAAATAGTCCTCTGGATGAAATTTGCCTAATTTTCCACTTCTAAATTTGAAATATTTTAGATGCCATTTATTCAGAATACAACTAAACCAATTGCTACTTTTTGTTTTCTCCTTTAGTTCTCACAGTGTATTTTATGGATAGAAAACTGCTAGGCTTTGGACAATCTAAGTGGCCAACATTTATTTTAAAGTTCAAATCTTCACTGTATTTTTGTGATACTCTGCCTTGCACTTCCCACCCAGACCAATGAAATCCATTTAAAGCAGACTAAATTGCTTGATCAGAAAAATACTAGAGAGGCAGATTAACCAAAGAAGCAAGGGAGGGTTTTAACCAGAAGTTATGACCCCTTCATAGCCCATTAACACCTGATGAGGTGGCCTACACTCCTCTGTTTTGTGGCACTGCTGCAGCTACATGTTAGCCTTGCCCACCACATCCTGTCCCTGGGTCCTGCTCCTGCTCCCGCTGCTAAATCCCACTAGCCCCATCTGGCAGATGATTAAGAGGTATTTTGTGAAGTAGGGACAAGGGATGTTGTAAGGGGCAGTGGTTTCTGAGATACTACTTGTGATAGGTACTTTACCATCAAGCAAGGAAATGTGCCCAGAGGCAAAAAACCCACCGCTGAGCTCTGAGGTTAAGGTGGTTACAGAAATATCTTCAATCAGAAAGGATAGTTTCAGTGTCAGGCTCAGGGTGGAAGCAGAGTGAGTATCAAAATCCACTGGAAAGTAAAATATGAGTTGTCTGGCCTTGTGTATTACTTGTAGTGGACCAGGTTGTCTAGAAACTTTCCAAACCCGTCTAGGACGGTTGTGCAGCTGTTTCTCTGTGCATCATGTAGGTATGTGCTTTCAGTTTGTAGATACAACCCACCTCATTTAATTTACCTGGGGAGCAACTCTCACGTGTTGACTCTGACTGAAAACTTGCTGAGTGCCGTGCCTATGGATCATCACTCTCCCTCCCCTCTGCAGCAGTTCAGAGAACTCCCCCCTCATTGTGGGGTTTCCTGAATGCCCACTTCTGAAGGAACCTGCCAAGAGAGATGGATGCAGAAATCTTGATCTGCCTTTGCCTTGTGGGGTTTATATGGAGGTCATGTCCTCACAAAAGCCATGTGTGCCATGTGAGGATGTGTGCCATCTCTAGTGTGTCTCAGAAGGATCAGCAAAGGAGGAGTAGCTATTCTCCCACAATCTCCAATCACACAGGGCTTTTGCACTCAAGAGATTTTAAAGAGGCTGACATTTCATAGTGGGAAAGGGAAACATTAAAATAATTTTTCTTCTAAAGATGAGTGTATCAGAATGCACACAAATACCCAGACTTATATGGATGTTGGTCTCGACCATGCTCAGACAGAAATAGTATTTCTTAAGGCACCAGGAAATGATGAAAAAAAACTATCATAAAGATGCCTGTGTTGTTATTGAAATGAGGAATTCTGATGAGATGGAAAGAAGACTGAGCAGTCAGAGGAACATCTACAGGTGGCTGACAAAAAGAATCCTAGCGAGGAATAATATTAAAGACTGAAGACTCAGACTACTGGACATCTCATTACAAAACATGAGCAAAGAGTTTTCTAAATACACAAAGATTTTTGACATTTCACATCTTAGAGAGAGAGAGATTTAGCTCCCGATCATTCTGTTGGGAGTTAAAAGTTCCATATTTTCCACTGGTAAAAGTGGCTACAGCTTCACAGTCTGCAGCCAGAGGCTCCAGAGCACATGAGGATGTTATTTCTTTCCATTTCTCCCATCTCAGGATCCTGAATTAATTTCTAGAACTTAATTAAAACTTCAGAATACCTCTGTAGTATAGATATTCTAATCACTTCCCCATTATACAGATTGTGAACAGAAAGAGAATGAGATTTTTAAAAATCCTTAGCATTAAGCTAATTGATTCCTTTGAAGTCACTAGGAATATTACAAAGAGCATGAAATCCAACAGAGTTAAGCCAGTACTAAGTGCCAGATTTTCAGAGGTCTTGTTAGAACTGCTTAAAAAAATAAAAGTTCCCTTTGCTTAGGAAACTCTGAAGTTTATTTTTTACATCAAATCAAAACCCATATTCAAAATTTCTCCTAGAACTAAAATTTCAGTTTGGAAGCACCAACATATTAAATTTTCAGGTTGTTTGTTAATATTGTAACAATTATGTTTGCTGTCTAGCTTTTTATATTATTGAATATGTAATAAATTTTCAAAATTAAATATAAGAAAATAGTAAAGCTATATTTTTCTCTTTATTTGTATGAAATAATGTCAACTTTAATGAGATAAGTTGAATCCAATTTAGTTTGACTTTCAGTTGTAGGAAATGTCATACACTTTGCCATATCTCTGTGAAATGCTTTGAATCTGAGAAAAAATGCCTTTGCAAATGGAAAACCATTTCATCTAAAGTGTTTAACCATTTCTAGCACTTAGTTCCCAAAACATGAAAATTAGTTGCCTTGGAGGATCTTGAGAAGTACCTGAATTGGCAAGATATGTGTCATTCAATGAACTGTATGCTTGTTTATATCTTCAGATTTCTAAAGAACTTTATAAAATATAGACCTCATATTCTTGAAAATCCCACCCAGGCCCACCCTACTTCAGGGCACTGAACAAGTAGGTGTTGGTGCCAATGAAACATGATGCAAAAATCTTAACCATAACAGCAAGTGTAGCTGTCCTTCCTTTTACAATTAGAAGAAGGAGATAATATGGGATTTGTGTAGAAGACAGGCAAAAACTAGATTAAAAAGAGAGCCAGACACATTAGTTCCATCCTGGTTTCATACTCTTTCAGCTGGCAGTGGAAAGAGAGGTGTATTTTTCCTATGGAGCCAGCAGTCTCTGCAGGTAGCAGTTCTCCTGCTGCTTTTGTATTACTACAGGACTGCTCCATGTCATTTGCACTGGCCTAGATACTGTGGTGGTCATGCCAGGAACTCTTGAACTAGGATCTATGCTTGGGTATTGTTTTCTTCTTTTTTTTTTTCAGGGTTAAATCTTGTGAACTTCTCTCCTCTGACTGCCTCAATTTCTCTAAAAATAAGGTATACACCCTATAGAGATGTTGTGAATACAAATTAATGAATACCAATTAACATACACTGCAGAGAAAACCCTTAGTATTTAGTAGCACATTGATCAGTTTTAATTTTTGGATCACTTTCTAATTTTAACCTCAGTTTACTTCAGAATCCCCAAGCAAGTCACTTTGTTTTTCAGTTCCAAATATACATATTCATCATCAATTATTTCACATTGTATATTTTCAAGCCTGTGATATGTTCAAAGTCTCTTTAAAGAGAAATAGATAGATGTTATTCTTTTACCCATTGAACCCTGGATCAATGGAAGTGAAATTCTGAAGGCAGTCCAGTTAGAGACCAAAAAATACATGTGTGTGTGTGTGTATGTGTGTGTGTGTGTGTGTGTGTGTGTGTGTGTGTGTGTGTGTGTGTATAGATATATGTATATGCATATGCACATGCATTTCTTATGAAAGATTGTATTAGAATTGCTGTTTAAGTAGATATAATTATTTGTTCAAAGGAAAACTTCTCACACTGAGGTGAATGTGCATGCTCTAAGAGAGAGCTGTCTCAGAGTGCTTTGTATTGGGACAGGATGATCATAAACTCCCAGAATTAAACTTCTTTCTCTGAAAAAGATCTCAACATCAGCATTTCTAGTCCAAGAAATAGGCAAAATTAAAGGCAAGTTTTCAAGTCAAAACAAAAACCAACCCAGCTAAAACTGTCAGTGTCAAGCTGTGAAAAAGTTAATGAAAAAAACTGTGATCTGCATCATTAGTTTTTGTGAGGAAGTCTCTTTTTTAATAGTTTTTACACTTAAAAACTGATCAAATGTAAATGCAGCAGTGGGTTGGGAGCTGCTTTGAGGAAACCGCAAATGTAACTGATAATTTTGATTCTAGCATGAACTTGCCATGCACTATGGATTCAAATTATATTTTTGTGCCATTATACTGCTTTATTGTTTTTTCCCCTCTGTTTCACTTTTTCTTAGATGTAGAAAATCAACAAAAACTAGAGAAGTATAAATGATGGGATATGTCAGAAAGAAGCCAGTGACATTAGTTTAGTTAGGAAAAAAAATGTGGTAAAAATAATCCACACCTCTCTTAGCTTATTTTTGTTAACTTATTTTGGTTGTGAAAGAAGTTAGCATGGCTGTTGCACTTGGTCATTAAAAATAGAGGTTAGATTAAGAAGAAAGGATTGGGAATTGTACGAAACAGACATATATGAATGAATAACATGAATACACAACCCATGTCATTAGGCAACAACCCAAAATGAGGACTTTGAAAAATTACTTCAGGGAGGTCTACACAAAAATGTGTAGCAACGGGGTGAAAGCTGGTTCTAGGCTTTGAGGAATGCCAAGGACATGGCCTCAATCAACATCAATAGGGATGGTGTAGGTGTGTGATTAGGTGATAGGGCTCAGCCATTTGGCATGTTAAGTTCCTCTGACTTCTCTCCCAAAATTCTGTAAAAATTCTCTTCTGTTCTGATTTGAATACCTCCTGTTCTGCAACCACATGCTGGCTTTTACTTCCCAATTTGTCACCAAACTCTTTGGCTTCCAGTTCTGCAAAATCTGCGGCTGTGGATGACTTTCATGTCTGGGCTGAAGGTAACTCCTCATACAGAGCAGGAGCAGAGGCAGTACAGGTTGTACCACCGTGGGACACCCTGAAAAATGGTGCATGGCTGCACCAGAGTGCACAAAAATGCTTTTGTGCCATGTGCTGCTAACAGGATTCCATGGAAGGCCTTCACAGTCTCTGTTTTCCTGACAGTACACCTGCATCTGTGAAACTAATTTCTTCCATTGCCAATACTCCTGTAAAATGTATTTTCCCACAACTGCCAAAAAAGTACAAACAAACAAAATACAAAAAACCAAAAAACCAAAAAAAACCAAAACAAACCAAAAGGAAGAAGGAAATATTTTTAAAATACATTTTTTTCACAATTGTCACCAAGAAAATTCATATACTTACCTGGACGGTATGCCTCTGGAAAGGGAGTTTTCTTCTGTGAATTCCACCCTCCTGTTCACCACACCAATGCTTCAATGAGTTTATTACAATATTAGTAATGCATTAATAATTTCAGGATTCAGAAGAAAACATGCTACAAAAGGTGGTCTATTATGTAACTTATTTTTAAAGTTTCTTTCTTTTTTCATAAAAGAATTTATCCAACAGTGCTAGTTAACAATGACACTCTTCAAGTCTCTGCAGTTTGTTTCTTCTCTGAGACACAGATCAAACAAATAGTGCTGTTTATTTTTTCTTGAAGTAGTAAATAATACCTCTATTACAAAGGCACGTGACAGCTGATGTGTGATCATCAGGCTGCAGTCTCTCTTGCTGAATCTATGGTAGTGCTGATAGTGTTGCAGCCTCTCCTTTAACTTTAAAAGCCAGTCTTTCAAAAATATTTTACTGCAGGCATAAATGTTGCTGTCCCAGTTTATACAACTCGTGAAGTAAGCCTGAATTTCAATCATTAGCAACCTACATTTTTTAATAGTGGACATTATCTAATGCTGATGCCAAAATTACTTCCTTTGAGTTTCTGACAGGAGATTCACTCAACCTGATGCAGCCAAGTATGGGAAAGCTGTGTGGTCCCCTGCCAGAGCTGTCACTGACACCTCTGCTGCTGAGCTTACTGCACACCAGGACTGCATAAGCTAAGAATAGGGCACTCAAGGAGATGAAAAATCCTGACTACTGATCAGGACATGAGGATTCAGCAAGGGATGCTCGCTCCCCTTTGTTGCCTCCCCACAACTGTTCTGAAGAGTTATTAAAAGTTCTCTGTAATGCTCCATAGGAACTAGTATAAATGCCTATGTAAATGCACAAATGTGCATTTGGTTTTTTTTTTTTTCTCTTTTGGCAACATCCTTTACCTGCTCTTCTTACTAAGAGCTGTGTTTCTGAGCACGTTAAGTCAACTGGAGACCCTGTGGCCAATGGCTACCACGCCAGTATGCCCACAAGAGGTAAACTTTTCCAGAACACTTACATGACAATGATTATATGAAGCCTTGAACATGCTATTTTGTGATTCAGTGATAGGTTCCAGAAAAAAGTCTCTTTCAAGGATGCCTTGTTTTTCAAATGGTTGAGTCCTTTAAAATAGAATAGAACAGGTATTTCAACACTCTAAAGAGAAAATAATCTGAAATAATCTAATTCAGCTCTACAGACATTAATGCTATTTATAGACTCACACTCTTCCAAGTTTTGTTTGTTTGAAGGAGTAGATGATAAAAGACATTAGAATGCAGGTGAGCTTCCACTAAGGGAAAATTATTTCTGGAAAAAACCTCCTACATTTGTTTGCACACTCACACATACAGATGGGGTATAGCATTATGCCATATGGAAGATAACCTAAAATATTAAAATACATTAATTCTCTTGCCCTGAAGGCCTGCTGGCTGATTACAGACAACTCACTGGGGGTTTACACTCCAGTAAATTCACTTAGTTTCATAATATAGGTATTTGCTGGTGCTGTGATACACTGTAGGGCAATGAGCCTATTGATCTGCTGTTATTAGATGTGTTAAGGCTCTGAAACATATTTAAGAAATAAAGTAATTGAATTCTAAAATTTTTCAAAAAGTTAAATATTATAAAGCTGCAGTAGCACAGCAGAAAGTTTGGCACAATGTTGTCTTTTTTCTCTAGCAGTTTCAGATTTTTTTTGTTCTGAATTTCCTTGCAGACCAGAGTGCTTGCTACATCTCTCTTTGTTGAACCCATGTGCTTGTGTACTGCAGCACTACAGCATCATGACAGCAAAAAGCGATGTTCAGACTTTTCCAACCAGCTTCCAACCCTTCTAGCTGCCTGTGACTGTAACTTAGATTTGTTGAACTGGTACTTAACAGTGGTCAGAGGAGGCTGTAAATCCCACTCTGGTGATGTTCCTTTACTCATTGCTGGTCCGAAGCAGCTGCATGAATTTTGGGTCCCTTGAGATATATCAGCTTCAACGAGGATGAGATAACTGAGTCCTTTCTGTTGTAGGGGGATACCACTCACAGGAGGACAATAAATTAGCAAAAATCACCTGCATTTTTAGTGAGCAAATATGAAAAAAAATAAAACAGAATGTTATCATGAGCAGAAACAAACAGTCTGTTGGATGAAGCTACTAGTGTTGGATTGCTTACCTAGCTGTTTCTGAACATAAACACATTAGTAAATGAAATTTCAGCTGCCATGATGCCTGTATGTGCTGGTAAAACAGGCCGCAAGGGAAGTGTAGTCACATAAAGTAACTTCCCTACAGATACAGTGAGCCAGATCTTAGGAACTTCTGTAAATCACTTTAGTCTGACCAAGTGTCTTGTAGTTATCATGGTTCAGCCTAAGAAAACCTCTGACTGAACCACAGAAGTCTGACTTCAGGCCTGTGTTTTATGTTCTTATAAAATACAGTGTATTTGTAAACAGTGAAATCTATTCTTCATGCACCATCTTTCAGAAGACAGCCGAGCAGCCTTCTCTTGTTGATAGCCTTTGCTATTTCAGCAAATTGTTTTTTTCCCATGCACTCTTTCATTTCTAGACTGCTTGGGCACAACCCAATTTCTTTTGAAGTCAGTGGGAGCTACCTGATGTCACTGAGGCTAAAATCCCCCTTCGGGAAACAAAAACCCCCAAAACAAACCAACAGAGTGAAAACACCAATTTCTCAGCCCATGGAGAAATTCTGCTTTCAATGGCAACTCTTGATAGATTTATCCTGAAGAAGACTTAAAATGTAATTAGATCTTGGTCACTTACTCATTTCTAATCTCTTCCTTAGTTTTGCCAAATATTCACCAGAGGTAGCCTGGCCTTGCATTTTGTCTTCGTGTGTACGTGCTGGTCTGATGGCTGAGCATCCTTCCCTTGTCTAAGTCTCCATCCACCTAGTTTGCATTTGGTCAGGGCTGACAAAACAACCAGGGTTATCAGTCCTGCCTGCCTCTGTCTCCTTCCTCTGCCACATCCTCATGGTCCCCCAGTGCTCTTCCCTTGGTTGCACATTGCTGATGTTCCCACCCTGACAGACCCAGCTGTTCAAACAGCTGTATCCACATCAGCACTTCATCTGCACTCATCGGGAGGGTGCCAAGCTGGTGCCATCGTCCGTGTCCAGGAGGGGCTGCATGGGGATGGCAAGGGCTCTCTCTGGTTAATGGGGGGATGATGGATGAGCTGGGCAGCCTGGGGTCTCACTGGCAGCACCCATCCCCTGCCTGGCAGCACTGGCAGCTCCCTGCTGCTTCAGACCAGGTGTATCATCACCCTTTTCATCATTGGCACTGTTGCAGTGAGTCTGGGATGAATGTGTTCAGCCCATGGAGAAGGGCCTCCGCTTGCCAGAAATTCAGCAGATGACATCAGAAGGATGGTTCTGCTCTAACGAATTGCTTTTCTTCCACTATCAACTAATCCAGCACATGAAGCACTGCTCTTTAAGATGGCATTAAGCATGGTGTAATATATATCCCTGTACAATTAGTTTTGATCAAATTATTCTTTTTATTCAAGAGATTTTTTTCTGGTGAGTGACTGTCAACTCCTTGCATTAGCTAATCCACAGAAGGCAGCCAAGAAATGTTATGGCATTTGTCATCACTGCACTTTTGAGTCACTTCTTCCTGGATCTCAGTTTCTTTATTTTCTAAAGTAGAAATAGATGATCAGTGCTTATTTCTTGGGTAGCAGCCTAAAAATCTTCAGATATAATATTTCCTAACTACCCATGTATCATCATTAGTTGCTACTTTATTAATTTCCACATTTACCACATGACCTTGTCTTGGTAAGCATCTCATTTCTAATGACTGAACTTTGTACATCTGCTCTTGCTAAAAAGTACCATTGGCTGATTACAGTACTCACTGCCGTGGCATTATAACACACAACCAACCCAAAGAGCATGCAAGTCCTATTTCACAAATCAGGTATCCAATGATACCTACTGAAAAGTAGGATCTGCCACCCAAGTTTTAAAGCGCTGGTGTTTCTTAAAAATAAAGATCACAATCACTTCACACACTGCCAAGAAAACTGCTCTCTTTTAGATAGCAAGGCGCACAGCTCACATTCAGCTGAAGCAGTGTATTAAGAAAGAATTCTCAAAACCTCTAAACAGACTAAGATGCAAGAACAAGAGATTTTTAATTTTTCTGTGTAAAAACTTTTCAAGCCTCTCAACTATGGAATTTCTGGTTTCATCAGAAATATTTTCCTGAGTATAATGTCATTTACACTATGGCTCTAGATCTGCAGCAGTAAATCTTAAGGTTAGACTGGTGAACTCTTTCCTACTGCTGACTTGACACTGAGGTAGAGAAAAGGTAGGCAGGAAAAAAAAAGGAAGTTTTACATTTTTCCCTGAAAACAGTTAATCTTCCCCCGTAAAACTGTAAAATTTCTCCTATAAATCAAATATATTGATTTATTTTTGAAGAAAAAAAAATCCCTTGAAGTAAAAGCTTTTTTAAAAACAACAAAAAAAGGGAAAAGTAATTGTCCACTAAAATATGTGGGAAACTACTTCAGCCAACTGTTGTTTTACAGATCCTAACCTTAAGGCCACATCAGCCTTGAAGTTCTGCTGTACAGCTTAAGTGTGTTTTGGAGAAATTGGATCAAAATCAATGCACCTCTGATGTAAAATGTTAAAAATCCTTTAAAAGAAAAAGACTTCTAAATCCTAAGGTATAAGAACATCTTAAATACATATATCCATCATCCTGTGCATTTCAGATAATTTAAGACTTTTAAAATTAAATGTGATTCCTCTGTGAGTGCCATCATTTTTGCACTTTAGTGAAGAAAGAAAACTTCAGACTCTCTGGGTGCAGTTGTGGCAACCCTTCTCACACAGAGTAGTATCTTTTGCTGAGTGTTGTCCTACAGCCCCTTCTAGGTATAGCTGTAACATATGCTGGAGAGCAGCACCCTAAATGATTAATACTAATCTTGAGACAAAAAGCAGACCCATTTGAAGTGGTCCTAAATTTTCTCATTGCATTTTGTCCCTGGGACAGGATATGGCTATTGCATCTTTCAGGTATTTGATTCCACTCGCCCTTCTTCATCCCACCTTTCTAGACGTGTTTTAAGTCCACAGTTTGAAGATATTACTCAGCCTCCTCCTAGTGAAAATTACTGGACAAAAATCCTTTCGAAGGCTTCTACCTCTTCCCTTAATCACAGGAGGCGTGGTTGGTAAGTGATGCAAGGCTTGCCTTTCCCTAGGGACGGAGCACTCAAAGCTCCTCCTGATTGCTTGGGGAACAAGAGAGCCAGCGGGGATCCTAAATCAAACCCTGTCTCTCGCTCAGCACTGCACCGATTCCTGCAACAATTCGCTTTCATTAGGAACGTTTTCATCAATTAAGGGAGGCGTTGTCAAGTATTCTACTTTTAGAGCTCTTAATTTGTTATTTTTTACTGGCAGAATTTGTAATGCCATCTCAGAGTCCATGGCATCTTCTGGGACAATATATTGTCTGCTCCTGTGGCATGACATATCACCATAAAACACAGGGCTATAAGAGCCTATAATAATTTATGAGAGTACATTAGGTACCCATGTATAATTTATCAAATGGGCATTATGGAGGCAGGACTATGCCTGACTGACAAAGGTTACCTCTGTACGGGTGTCTTGTGTAATCACATGGGGAAGAATCCAGTTGCTGATGTTCACTGAATTACAACAAAGGTTTTACTCCACAAACTGGGCACTCCAAGAAGTGAAGCTGAGAAGCCTGAAAGCAATCCCTGATCTTAGTGTTTTGACTCCAAACTGATACTCTCTACAAGATTCAGGTAGGGGTTTCAATACACATGAAAACTGGAGGAAGCTAAGTTTTTCAGGGAAGAGTGATATGAAGGCCCTTAGAACTTCAGCCAGAATCTAGAGTAGATACAGCAAAAAAACTGTGGGACACATTCAAAATTAATTCAAAACTGAAGTAAGGAACCTGTTGAAACTTTGAGATTCCCACTTCCTAGGACCTGCTAGGTCTACAGTAACAGCTTAAACATGACTTCACACAGCTTTTGGGGCTGGGCATTCTTCTACTCAAATATGCTCCTGCTGAAATGAATATGAATTGATTCATCTTGGAGAAAATCTCAAATGCCATTGAGTTTGATTCAAAATAAAGGTCTGAATGTTATTCACACTCTATTTTTATTTTCTAGATAGGGAAGTCTGAATAGAGCCCTGAGCAAAGCCTCTGCAGCATGGTGCAGTACACCTGGCCATACGTTCTTCTGGTCCTCCTGACCTGACCCATTGACAGTAAAATCAATTGATCACACAGCATTGTATGTCTAACTTTTTATCCAGTCCTCAGAGAAAGGGAATTATTTACGGCCCGAAGTTACCAAGCATGGCTTCTAGCTCAAAGTTCAATGGCTGCAGCTTTCAGGTTTCTTTACTAAAATCTCTAATTCTGGTGTTTTTCATAATAGCAGATGCGAGCTGATACATTCCTTTTGAATTGGATATCACACAGTAAAAAAATTGCTCACTATGACTCTGAACTAAATTTGTTCATTAATTCAGGACTAAAAAGACGCTAATATCCTTAGGAATCTGAATTTCGTGCACTAATATTATTTTCATGGCATCAAAATTATCTGTTTCCTCTGGGGAGGTAAATAACTCGGTGGGTGGGCTCTGGTCTGGGAGTTAGGGCATTTGAGTTTTCTTGCCTTGTGAAACCAGTTGAGAAATACTTTTAATGAGTGACAATTCTCAGAGTACAGTTTTGTTTCCTTTAAAACACTGGGTTTTTTCCCCATAAAAATAGCATTCTGTTGTAAGCAAAAGCAAAACAAAAAGGGTTTATTTTATGAAAGCTTGTATTTTACTTACCAATTTCCTTTTATCATTTGTGGAGGAATCATCTTCCCTTCCTTGCTTCTCTTACCCTCCAAATTTTGAATGATGTTCCCTTATTGCTTCTTTTGGATAATTTCCACCAAATATTCTTCTATCTACCTAGAAGTACACAGACATGCCATTATCTGAGCCCTTCGTGACCAGACCCATCTTCCAGTTCTCTCCCTGAGGCAAGTGATCTTATCTCCATTATCTTAATAGATGACAAGACACAGAAATCTAAGATTGCAAACTCAGACACCCCAACTCATAATAAGAATGGATGAATCAGCTAAATATTAGATTAAAATCCAGATTTTAAAGTGGCTTAGATGTGCAGAATGGGGGAAAAAACCACAAAAATATTGGTTATATTTTTTCCTGCCGTTACTTTAGGTAGATTTTTGTGCCCATCTTGAATGAAAAGCAAGAAGGTCTGGAAATGCAAACATCCCTCCAGAACTGAAATCCCACTTCTTGCACATTTATACGAATGACACATCTGTTAAAATACACATCACAAAGAGTCCAGCCTCAGTTGAATACAAATAATTAATATGAATAACACATAGAGAAATTTCTATTTCTTACATGTTAGCTCGGCTGTGTGGTCTACAAAGAGAGAAAATGATCCTGGCCAAGTTCCAGCTGGCTTGTGCAGTAACACAGGTAGTCATAGGAGTTCAGATTTATAATGTTAATTCGTGGCATATTCTCCAGGAATCAAAATATGCTTTTGAAAGGAGTTCTGAGGCCCTCGTTGGAAAGCTTTAAGGAAGACGTGAGTTTCTTAAAATAATTTAAATCAGATTAATAGCCCAGTATGAAGAGATGATAGCTCCTTGGGATCTATTTGCAGTACACTTTCATATTTTGTGAGAGATCTATCTAAGAGATTACGAATTACACGCATAAAACATCTGGCATTTTTTACTATTTAGAGCAGAGGGGGAAAAAAAAGAAAGCAAGGGCTGGATGCTGTTGCCTAGAAGTGTGTACACTTGTTTATTTTCAAAAGTTGGTTGAGGGCTTGCAGGGAACAGCAGGGTAATGGAATATTCATGAAGCAAATGCCCTTCACTTAGCAGAGGGCAAAGGAAAGCAGATTGCTAAACCCCTCCAAACTTCCTGTGCAAGAAGCTCACACTACAGAATACCGAAACCTGTGTTTGCCACCCTGCAGCACAGCAGTGCTAACCTGGCACCACTCAGCTCTTCCACCTCTCTCTTCCCTTTTGACTCCTCCTCCTATTTTCAGGCAGGGATCCCTGATGCTACTGCACAGTGCCCCTCTGACCACAGCTGCAGCGGCACAGACCTGCGGAACTGATCACAGACTCGCAGGAAACCTCCTACTTTTGCCCCGGGGATAGGCAGAGAAGAGGAAAAGCACCACGGTGCTGCTGCAAGCACGGTCCTCGCCTGTCAGTACCTGAGCAGGGGGCGGTGAGGGCCCGTCACTTGCCGGCCCAGAGATGGAAGCTGGTTTTCGTGTAGTTTCATGGGTTTACTTTAGGAGCACTGCAACAACCAGAGGAAAACTTTTTCTCCATTATCACCGGACACAGACAGACTTCAGGACTCAACCAGTTGGTCTCCCACTGTACACAGGTGCCAGCCATTTTCAGCCCCACAACCGCAGAGCATTTTGAACGCCAGAAGAATCCCCCAGCAGTAGAACATCCCAACAACTCCAGCACTCCAGCATCCCATCGCAGGCAGGCGCAAGGAGACACCCAGGGCCGGTAGCGCTGCTTGTCGTGGCTCACAAAGCAGCGGCGGGGGCAGTGCCCGGCCCTGGCCGCCCGTAGCGGCTCGGCGTGGCCAAGCGGAGCGTGTCGCTGCCGGGCACGTGGGGCGCGACTGTCGCTGCCCGGCTCGACAGATTGGTGTCAGCTGCCCGCGGCCCCAGGCCGCGCTCCCCCGGGGCCCCGCGGGCAGAGGCGGCCAGCGCACAAAACCAGCAGGCACGAAGCAGCAGGTGGCCCCCGCGGAGGTAATCAGGATCACATTCAACGGGAGAGCCGGCTCAATTTTCAGCCCTATGTATGCCGAGGGGCCTGGAGCTGCCTTGTTAATGCTGCAGGGAACACGTGGGACACATTGACTGCATTAATTGTCCCCACTCATTCAGCAGTGGATGAATTATAATGTTACCACTCCAGGGTAAAGCAAACACCTATCATAACAATCATGTCATTAGTGTGCAGATGCCGGCTGCTCTGCTTAACCTTTTGTATCTCTCTTTTTTTTTTTTTTTTTTTTTTTTTTTTTTTTTTTTTTTTTTTTTTTTTTTTTTTTTTTTTTTTTTTTTTTTTTTTTTTTTTTTTTTTTTTTTATGGCATGCAATAAGAATATTTTTTATTGTTTTTCATATAATTGATTTTTAGGTTGCAAGTGTAAACCCTTGAAACAAGCTCAGCACATTACTCAACAGCCAGGAATAAGCGCATGGACTGGCAAAGCACAGATTAAAGTTGCTTTAGAGAGAAACAGCAAGGCTTTAAAAGTTTATGTTTGTGGTTCGGTTTATCCATTGCAGTCTGACTGATGCATTTGTTATTCACATAGCATTGAGCTCCAGAAGGACTAATGGTCCCTAAAAAATGTTACAGCCTTAGAAATTCTTCTAATTTAACTACAGCTGCTAGCAACCAAAGATTATATATGCACACCCAGAAAAATGCCACGTTTTGTTTGAAAATTCATCTCTCTGCAGAAAATCTTTTTGTTCAGTTATGTATGTGTACACACGTACGGAGACACACACACACAGATATATATATACACATACAGGTGTACATATGTATGTATATGGAAACTCCTTTTTATACATGAAACTTTATATTAACTTAGTCTGTATATTAATAATCTACACGTAAATAACTATCTTGGCTTCGAGTTGCATTTACTCACACATGCAGCACAAAGCTTCTTTGACTGTTGGAACACCATTATCATACAATAAATGACCCCGAGCTGGTGCCGTTGTTCTCATTTGTCTTTAATCATCGAGCTTTATTCTGTGTTTAGTGGTATCCTTAAACGGCATCGCTGAGTGCGCTTGGACCTTCCCATTACATTTTCCTAAAGCACTCAACAACTCTATCAGATATTTGCTGTAATCCTTTGCCTTGGTGATTTGCAAGCAGAGAGCCCACTCCCAGCAATCCTTGTACATATCATTAGCGATTGCTCATCTAAACTTCCAGAAAGCAATACTGGGTGTTTGTGAAAGGGGTTTGCATGGTTTGGCAAAGGGGTTTGCATTGTTTGGCATTTGGTCCTGACTCTACACTGATGTCTGTTAAAATGTGCAGATCCCTCATGCTTGTGCAGACCCTGCTGGAGCCAGAAGATTGCGTCACTCTGTATTGCAACACCATAGGGAAGCGAACTGCTCATTCATCTTCCCTACCTGAGCTTCAGCAGGAGTTCTTTGTGAAGGTGGGAAGGAGATGGTTCCCCATCTTCCCTCTGCCCTCTCCCACCACTTCTTCATGCCCCCTTCATTAGTTAATCAACTCAGATCCCAGACTTGTAGACATTTGCCAGTCAATTGCTTGATGTTACCTGCTGCAAATAATTTTCAGAGGTTCAGTGGAAATAACCACATGTTGTAAAGCTAAGCTTGCAAACTGATCTTTCAGTCATTTGCACCTAAACCACGGTGCAAGAGGTGGGAGATGTGCATGGAGAATATCCGTGCGCTGTTTATACAAGTGTAGAGTTGCATTATTCATTGTTTGATACTATTATAGTGAATTGGGTTTAGAATGAGATCCAACAGTGGGCACAGAGTCATAAAGCAAGATCAGGGCACAGGGGAGAAATGATAGAGTAGTATCAATAAAATTACTGATACTAAATACATGTAAAACTATAGCAAGAGTAAGTGTATGGCAGGATGAGGTTAAAGTTTTATGGTTATTGTTTTGGTGTTTTTTAAAGTCATTAGATGCTGACCAATTTTGTGTAGGTGCTTGCGGTCTGTGAAATGGAGAAGCCATTTAAAATGGTTTAGTCACATTTTAGCCTTAAATGAGTATTTAATTTTTACATATGCATGTAAAACCATGTTGTTTATTGGTATTTCCACTGAAAATTGCTGTGATTCAGCTCTTTTGGATGCATTTCAAAAGTGTAAAGTGGATTTATGTTCCATAATCAGTAGAAGGTGTATTTCCCTGAAATCAAAGAAGTCATTTTTTATTATGATGGTGGATTCATGTGAGAATATAATAGCATTTTCTGGTATGCTATATTTCTATAAAACCAGAATACAGTCTTACATAGCCCTTATAATGCTATATACAAATACATTAAACAGTATAATCTTTTTTCCATACTTCCCCTTTAGATTGTTTGTGAGTGGGAAAATTCATCTTTCAGACTTTCATTTGCTTTATATGTACAAGTACACACTGTCAGACTAAAAATTCAGGAGTTTCAGAAAAGTGTTTTTATGAACAAAATAAAAATCTGCAATTGTATCCCGTGTGATCATTTTTTTCCCCACCAGATAATATTTATGGCATATTTTTTCAAGCACGCATATTTGGTCGATCGAAACCAAACAATGTTATTCAGTAGTACTTGAGTGTCTGTGCATGTATTTTCCCCCACAGTAACCTAGGCTAAAATCAGCTTTATCCAGACTTTCTTTCCCCTTAGTCTCCAAAAAAATTACCGTGAAAATGAACCCATATGAAAATGAGTTCTTGTATGTAAAATAGTTTCCCACACATTGCTGCTGCTGGATGTTTTTACTTAGCTTGCTGAAAATGGTGTGTCTGCACAAATAATGAGTGTGTGCTGCCATCACACCCATTCTTACATTTTCCTATTTGAAAAATATGTGTAAAGTATGGGCATGCTTTAGATTGGGAAATAAGTCCTTTTTTTTTATTGCATAATAGTCTACTGTTAATTAGTAAAACATTCGCTGGTAATTTGACCCGCTGACATTTGATTACCAATTTTTGAAGCTATAAGCATGTGTGTTATTTGCTGGCATATGTGCACATATTTATAGGCATTCCGGCAGCATGTACCTATGGACAGGATTGTATCTATGGACATAAGAATAATAGATTGTTAGGCACACTCATGGTTTATTAGAGATTTTTGCTAATCCCTGGATGATAAAGAAAAATCTAACCCAAAGATGAGTTGTGTTCCAGTTTGCTATAAGTTTACTTTAAGAATATTATGCAGACATGAAAACCACTTATGGTGAAGTTTGCAAGTAAATAAGGTTATAAACTTAAATACTGAGTTACACCAGCTGAGATTCTGCTCTCTTTTTTCTTTTCCTTAGTAGTCATGGATTGTTTTATACCCAGATAACTGGATAATTAAAATAGCTTATAGTTCCCCATATAATATCCATTATTCTATTAACAACACTGCTAAGAAACATAAAATTAAATTCATGGCTGTTTTCTTAAACCCTTCATAAATATTTTAGAAGTTAATTAGGAGACTACAGGTATGAATAGACTGAGATTTATTCATAATTAAAAATTAGATATCAGATGCCACCTCTTCTGATAGAGAAAAACCTTTAATTACCTGTAATTGGGCAATTGTCCCTATAGTTTGCTAAAGAGATTGAATTGGAATGAACATTGTAAAAAAAGATACTCATGGTAATAAGTTTCTTGCATTTTCTTTGTTCAGTTTATTTTTTTTCTTCCTGTTCGTACAGAATATGGTAGAAATAGTAATATATGCATATCTTACTGATACATTAAATCACAGGAAATACCTTTATGTATAATTTGATATAATTTGGCATCTGACCTTTATCTAATGCCTCATAACTTTTCATGCCAATTATTTTGTCTTCCTTTACCAAAATGTGAACAAAAAAATGAGCTCATGAATGACAATATATTCCTTCAAGAGACCTAAGTGATATTTTTCCGAAGTTGTAATTAGGATTCCAATTTTCTCAACAGAATTTCTAGAGCCCAAATTCTTGGGGTAAATTACTGATCCAAACAAATACCAGACACATTGTTGCTCACGTATCTGACCCTGAAGCATGGTGGTATGATATCCATGCATAGCTAGAGCAGTTCCAAGAAGATATGGGATTGGCAAAAAAATATAAATCTACCTTCTTTAGGGCAGGCATTTACATAAAAGCATCTTACTATAACTTCTGTAATTTCCTGCAGTATGAACATCTACATATTTTGCCAAACTCAGTCCGGACTACATATGATATTTGATAGTTAAGGCAGTTTTAGTGAAGTTTTTACATCCTGTAAAGGCTTGCACACATGCTTTACCTGGCATATGGACTCCCTTTGGAAGCACTGGAACTTCTCACAGTGCACAAAGCTAAGTCTGCAGAAGTTGTTGCTGTGTTCAAGCCAAGGGGTTGACTCTGGAATTTTCTTGCCCCTATACTAAATGTCTTTCTAATCAATATGATATTTTATTTTGCTTAGAAACTCCAAGCTACAGATCTACTTGGACTCGATTCACCCCCTAAAATCAGGCACACAGTTCTTATCTCACAGACCTGCTGGCTCTTGTTCTTTTGGACTAGCCCATGGTTTGCCAAATGCTCATTCTCATGATATGACTGTGCCAGTCTTGTGCCTGCTTTCTTAAACTAAGTCATAAAACAAAGTATTAGTTATTTAGGACAAAAGCATTTAAAGGTATTTCATATCCTTCAGTTAATCATACTTTTCTGCTCAGGTTCAGGTCAGTAGACATCTTTTGGAAGTTCTTCCTACATTCATCTATCTATCTATCTATCTATCTATCTATCTATCTATCTATCTATCTATCTATCTATCTAATCTATCTATCTATGTATCTATCTATCATCTATTTCTGTATCTATCAATCTACCTACATACCTTCCTACATAACTTTTAAGACACATACATATATATATATATATTTATATGTACACTGTTGCTTATACAACTTCTGGATAATTACCCTTTATTTTGCCCTTTTAAAATAATTTTTAGCTCTTTACATTCTTTAGGTCTCCAGGATTTATCATCTAAGCTATTGGCAATGCTCTTTATTTTTGTTATGATTTTTTAGTTGTTGGTTTGTTGCCTTGTTTTTTTTTTTCTTTTGCCCTTTGTAGCACCTGTGATTTCGGTGCTTTTGTACAGATTTTTAACATTTGTTATTTAGCATTGGCAGAGACTTTGAAATTGGGCCAGACTGGTCATCCAGTGCATAGGGTTACAAGCAGCATCAAAGGACCGTACTGAAGGTCATTTATAGCCTTGTGTTTTGAAGTCTGTTACTTTAACTCTGGAGACAGGATTCTTGAAGCCTGCAGGTCACCTCTCTGTATTTGCAGTGTGTACTGCAATGTCCTTGCCTTCATTTGTCATGTTGCTTTCCAGCTGGCATTTATTTTCACCCTTTGGCAATACAGGAATACTAAAACTTCTGTTAAGGAGCAGTTGCTAAATGGCAATGCCGCCTTCCAACTGTGGGTTTCTGAAATTGTTGAGAAAACATCTTAGTTCTTTAGATTACTTATATCTGTTAGAGACACATCTCAAAGACATTGAGAAACACATTAACAGGTTAATTTTTGAGGTGTTTCCAGCCACCTTTCCTACTTACTACAACCCAGAGTTGGAGTTCCTTAAGATGCATCTCAGCAGAACCAAAGAGGCTTAAGCATCTTTAAAGATACTTGTGATATTAATGAATTCGTTTTGGCAAGAAATTCTTTTTTAGAGGTGGGATATGTCTCAGCCTAATTTCAGCCATCCAGCAGTGGGGTGTCCTATTTCAAATGGTCATGCAGACTCCGTTTATAGTCACTGCAGTTAGAGGCACACGTGTTTTGGGGGCAGTTCATTTCATCTATTTTAGATGCCCATATGGAGGATCAATTGCTCTCTACAGGTTTATTGCTCCTTGCAGTGGCATTATATCTAGCCTCGGTGACCAGCTTAGACTGGATGCTCAATTTTCATATTGCTAAACGTAAGTGAAATTAATTCAACTTTAGTTTTGTTGCATTTGTAGAATTAAAAGGATTTTATTGATAGCCTATTGCATAAAATACAGGGTCAGATTTTGTATTTCTCATTTTGTTGGCAAAATCTGATCTACATGTCCAAAGCTAAAATTCAGATTCTTAATCAGCCCTCCCTGGAAGTAACTGAAATCCAGATATAGCAAGTTACCATCTCTAGATAAGAGCAATAGACATTGTACAGAGCAAAAGTGAGACACGGTCCAGTGCTTGTATTGTATATAAACATGTGTGCAGAGTTACATCCTTGTAGAAATACATGGAGATCCAAACTCACTCAGAGAGTCATAGCCCAGTTCTGCTGATAGTGTTGTCAGTTAAATGCATGTGTGCATGGTATGAGTGAATGCAAATGTCTGAACGGTGAAAAGAAATAAGGGCTGTGAAGCCATTAAATTTTACAAACCAAATATTAGTTCTCCTTTAATCAAAAAATGCCATTGATGGTCTTCCAACAGTCTAATATTCTGTATTTCACAACATATTACAATCAGTCACAGCACACCTGTAAAGAGTTAGCCTAGGCATGAATAATTTCCTAGTGGTTTATGAACATCAAGATTGGTGAATTGTAAGGCATTAAACCTTTAGCAACACTTAAAGGAGACTGACAAGAACCTGTGTACTAATGTATGGTCTACAAGCCAAACCACTTTCCATGATATTTGAAAAGTCATGGAAGTCAGGTGAAATCCCAGGTGACTGAAAAAAGGGAAACATTGTACCCATTTTAAAAGAGTGGAAAGGAGGACCTTGGAAACTACTGACTTGTTCACCTCACCTCTGTGCCCGGGATAATCATGGAACAGATCCTCCCAGAAGTTATGCTAAGACACATGGAGAACAGGGAGGTGATTTGAGACATCCAGCATGGCTTCATCAAGGGCATGTCCTATCTGACCAACCTAGTGGCATTCTATGTTGAAGTGACTACATCAGTGGACAAGGGAAGGGCTAATGATGTAATTTATCTGGTCTTCTGTAAGGTCTTTGACACAATCCCCCACAACATTCTTCTTTCTAGGCTGGAGAGAGAGGGATTTGATGAGTGGACTGTTTGATGGGTAAGAAAGTGGTTGGATGGTCACATGAAGAGGGCAGTGGTCAACATCTCTGAGTCCCAATGGACATCAGTGACAAGCGGTGCCCTTCAGAAGCCCATATTGGGACCAGTGTTATTTAATATCTTCATCAATTTCATAGAAGAGGGTGCCAAGGGCACCCTCAGAAAATTTGTAGATGACACCAAGCTGAGTGGTGCTGAAGGATGGGATGTCGTCCAGAGGGACCTGAACAAGCTCAAGAAGTGGGTCCATGGGAATCTCATGAGGATTAACAAGGCCAGGTACAAGGCGTGGCACCTGGGTCAGGGCAACCTCCGGTATCAACACAGGCTGGGGACAGATTGAGAGCAGCCCTGCTGAGAAGGACTTGGGAATGCCGGTGGATGAGAGACTGGATATGATCCAGCAAAGTGCATTTGCATCCCAGAAAGCCAATTGCGTCTTGGGCTGCATCAAAAGCGGCATGGCCAACAGGGCAAGGGAACGGATTCTGCTGCTCTGCTCTGCTCTGGTGAGACCCCACCCGGCCGCATTTGATGGTGCTCAGAGGAACTTTGTGTAGTGGAAGGTATCCCTGCCCATGGCAGGGGAGTTGGAACTAGATGATCTGTAAGGTCCCTTCCAACCCATGGTATTCTATGATTCTATGACTTTATAATTCTATGATTGATTCTATGATTCTATGACTTTATAATTCTATGATTGATTCTATGATTCTATGACCTGAGCAATCTGGAGGCAAAAATGAAAACTGATAAAAGTTGATTTAAGAGAGAGGAAAGAAAACATGTTAGTTTTGAATGGAAAGCTCTTCTTTTGAAACCCTGAACTCATTGTCAGATAGGAGTCAGGACTGGTTATATTACAATTAAGCCTATAGAGCATTTTGGGGGACTTCACAAAAAGTTGAGATGACCTTGGCAAAGAAGCCTACAAGTGCTACTTGCAGTGCTACCATTTCCTGCCCCCAGGAGCACTTTGGACCCTGTATGGTCAGGTACATCCTAAGAGGTAATTAAACGTGCTATGTCACTTACCATGCCCAGAGACAAAACTGACTGGCTGCTCGCAGGCTGTGGTCTGCCAACAAATCTGCTCTCTGGGTAAATGAGGTGAACAGCGATAAACCTTGGAGACCAGCAGAGGTACAGCATCAGGTACTGTATTTGTCAGCCTTCTGCATAAAGCCAGTTACAACTGATGGCACAGTCAGTATGGAGGCTTCAACAGGCAAACCCCTGGCTCAGAGGTGAGTGCCTAATCACAGACAAAAGGCAAGGCCTCATGACCTCATCAGGTGCTCCATGTGAAACCCAGCCCCAGCAGAGTATCCCCTTGAACTCAATGTAAATCATCCGCTGTTCACACACAGGCTTAAAGGGGAAGTCTTTGTCCACACAAACTAGTTTGTGAAACAGTATCCACACACACACCTTCCTCCCAAATTATACCTCTGCAATCATAATCTGAGGTGTATGTTTGTTGATGTTAATGATGCTGCTGAGAGTCCACACAAGGCAGATATATTTTTAGTGCTCTCTGAATTTTATGAATACCCAAACCACATGCTTTGGATCCTGTTTCTTGAGGTATTTCAATACTTGTGTAAAGTAGAATAATATAATTTTAGTGCGAGATTACGATATATATGCATAAATATATATTTACATATATTTACCATATAACAACCATACACACACATAAATTGCTTATATGCACATTATTCATAAATCCAACTGAAGTGAAAATTCTCACATTTGAGGAAACTGAAGGTGTTGTCTTTCAGAATTCCATCATTCTAACGCTTTGACTTTTATTCTGAAAGTAAAGGGATTTTAACTAATTTCAGTTTGAAAAAAAAATTCAATGCCTATATGATGTGCTGTGTTACTCTGTATGATCCATATTCTGCTTAAAGGGAAGATTTCTAGGCTATGATCACCCAAAAGATCTGTTACATTCATATGATGTTCATAAAAATACGGATACTGCTGCAGTATTTGTTCTTCCTTCTCCCCAACAAAAGCATGCAACAATTTTGCACAGTGTTTTTAAATGAGGACAAACTCATAGCGCAAGTCTGAAAGCCACAATTCTGTGTTTTATCAGAAGACAAGGTATGAAAGGGTAAATGAGCTTTCAATGAGTCTCTGCAATCTGTAGGACAGTATAAAAAAGGCAGTGATAGTAATTAGCCTTTTTAAATAATTCCTCATATCCTTAAGCACATTATGGAAATTTACAGTACACATCAGACGTCTGTGTGTGTGTTTGTGGGGGAATGCACGTGTATGTGCACGTATGGGTAAGTGAGAGAGTGAAAGAGAAGTTTCCAGCCATCTTTGCATGGCTGCATTTGTAACTGAGCTGAAATGTTGAAGCAATTTGTAGTGGTGTCAGTCACTCCTTGGGGGAAGCTCACTGAATGCATGTCATTAGGTGCCACACAATTTCCTTGGCTTGTTTCTCCCTTGTAACACCAGTTCATGATATGTTCTTAAAGATTATAGCATTCTTCTCTTTAATTTTAGAGGTATGAATGTTTGGTTAATCTTAACTAATCCCAAATATTCCACCACTCCCATCCTACCACTGCCTGCTCAGCAAGCCAAAAACCTTTTCTGCTCTTTGCAAGACAGTTCTTACTGATGTAATTCTATTATTATATTAATTAGTAACACACACCAGAGGACAATAAGGTGATGGCCACTTAAGTATTCCAAGGTTTTCACCATAAAATACCAACAATCATAGAATCATAAAATGATTCAGGTTGGCAGGCTCCTTAAAGATCACCTACTTCAAATCCCCCTGCCATAGGCGGGGACACCTTTCACTACACCCAGTTGCTCAGAGCTCCATCCAGCCTGGCCTCGAACACTTCCAGGAATGGGGCATCCACACCTTCTATGGGCTACCTCTTTCAGCACTTCACCCCCTCACTGTAAAGATTTTTTTTTTCTAATATCTAATCTAAACCTACTCTCTTTCTGTTTGAATCCATTCCCCCTGGTTCTGTCACTACATGCTCTTGTAAAATGTCCCTCTCTGTCTTTCTTTTAGGCTCCCTTCAAGTACTGGAAGACCACAATTAGGTCATCCCAAAGCCTTCTCTTTTCCAGGCTGAAGAATCCTATCTCTGCCTTTCCTCATACAAGAGGTGCTCCATCCCATGAATCATCTTGATGGCCCTCCTCTGGTCTTACCCCAAGAGGTCCATGTCCTTCTTGTGCTGGGGACACCAGAGCTGGATGCAGCACTCCAGCTGGGGTCTCACCAGAGCAGAGCAGAGGGACAGAATCCCCTCCCTTGCCCTGTTGGCCATGCTGCTTTTGATGCAGCCCAGGACAAAATCAGCTTTCTGGGCTGCAAGTGCACATTGCTGGGTCATGCTCAGCATTGTTGTGTGAGACTATGGGATTGACTTCCAGTTTGAACTACCCCATATCCATAGACTTATATAACAGCTACATATAGTAGCTGTTTGTCTAGCATTTTTTGACACCTGGACTTTTGGTAATTACCACCCAGGATGTCAGCTTTAGAGAAAAGGGTCTGGGAGGTCCTGGAGGATAAATCAAGCATGGCCCAGAAATGTGCCCTTGTAGCAATGGAGGCTGGGGGCATCCTGGGCTATGTTGGCTCTTTTCTTACCTAGACAAAGGTGGAGGAAATCACCCTTCCCCTCTATCTGGCACTTAAGAAATATTGTGCCCAGTTTGGGATTTCCCAGTCCACATAGCAAGCTCCATGCCATATGAGGAGAGGCTGGGGCAGTTGGGTCTGCTAATCCTGGAGAAGATAAGTTTGTAGAGGAATCTATTTTCTGTCTACAGCTACCCAGCAAGAGAGAAGATCAAGCCAAACTCTTTCCAGACGTGTGCAGGGATAGGACAAGAGACAACTGACATGGCTTGAAACACATGAAAATCCAAAAATTCTTGATCTAAGAAATTGTTTTATGATCAGATATGAGGTTGGTCAAACACAGGAAGAGGTTATCCAGTGAGTCTGTGGGATCTCTGTCCTTGGAGCTGTTCAAGATTAAACTGGACATAGTCCTGTGCAACCTGATTTGAATAGACCTCCTCCAAGTAGAAGGGGAGCCCAGAGAGCTCTTGAGGTCCTTTTCAGTCTATGTGGTTGTGTGATGGTCTGATTCACTGAGTCCCTTCTCCCCCATGTCCCCCATGTGCGGTTCCATGAAATATCCTTCATTTCAGAAAATGAGATTAACAGATGGCAGAAGTAGCTATAGACTGGGAGTTAGGCTATACATTAACTCTCACAAGTGGTGTGGAATGCAGGTCTCCTGTGCCTTATATGGTGCTTTAACTACTGGGTTCTTGGATAAAAGGAGCGAAACATCTCTCTCCTTCTGGGACCTGTCTCTTTGCTTCATTTGCTTTTATATGCAGTGCCTCTAAATGAAGTGTTCTGTTCCCAATTGACCCAAACACTTTTTTCCTTTTTTTCCCTCATTTCTTCAAGAAGAAACAAAACCTGTTTAATTTAGTTCAGTCTGAGCCAGCTTTTTTTTAAAAATGCTCTGGTTTGGCAGCTACATGTGAGTGATTCTCACTGCCCTTAAAAAGGAATAGAAAGTTCAGTGGCTTCATTCCCAATTTATGGGCCAAGACAGTGGCTGGGAAGGACTGTTTTATAGCTTTAGACTCCAGCCCAGGGGCTGAATTTCATTCCAGTTTATCCTCTGCTTCATGGTCACGTTTCATTCAATCTTTATAATTTTTTTTATAGAGAGGAAAACAAAAATTAAAAAGATTAAAGTACAAATCACCATTGGCAGCCTACTTAGCACTTAAATAGAAATCTCCCTCCTTTGATTGCTTTATGCAATAAAAAGAAAACAAATAGAGAGCAAATAACTAAGGGCATTTCAGATTTCTGGTTGTCGTTGTTCACAGATTTTCCAAAAACAATCTAGAAAATTCTAAACTAGAACATTTCTAATCTGGATTTCTTTTCTCCTGTGGGAAATTATAAAAATATGAGATCCAACATGTATATACACCAGTATTCAAAGAGCAACAACCACCATTCTTTCCTCTAGCTTGTTTCTATACCAACAAGTAGCTCTATTTTATAGGCAAGCCCCTAGGAGAAGGATCTATAACATTGACACAGCCCACTGTGTCGGCAGAAGGACCAGTGCTGCGTCTCCCTGAGCGTCTGTGGGAATCTGGCAATCTTGGAGATGCCGACCCCTGTAGAAGACAGACAGGAGGGACTGCGGAGTCGCTGCGCAAGCACCCGCTACTGCCAGTGCGGTGAAAGGCACAGTCACACACACTCAAGCTCACGAAGGCATTGACCGCAGGCAAAGGAGGCGAGAGGGATCTTCTCTATGGATATTCACAGGTTTACTCCAGGAGGGATCCAGGGACAGAAGACAACCAATTCAGGAGAGTCCAGGGATTTTATAGGGGAACATGCAACCAATCAGATGAGGACAAGGGGGTGGGGAAGGTATGGAGTGACAACTTACAACCCAATAGGGGAGGAGAGGGGAGGAACAAAGGGGAAGGGGACCAATGGGGCATCAAAGAACAAGGAACCTTCTAGAGGCTATACATATTCAACAGGGGAAATACATATTGAAAGAGACATAGATAAAAAGGGGGGGAGGGCCAATGGGCCAACCAAAACCTAACAGTCAAAATAGCAGAGCAAAGGGCTGTGGGAGCTCGCCATAAACAGGCGGAAAGCATTAAATGTTGGTGCCAGCCCACCATGACTTTATTATTGTTCTTGAGCTTTCTGGTTCAACAGACACGCCAGTGGTGGCTACCACCACTGCAACATAACGTGCTCTATTTATTATTATTATTGTTACTCCCACTGCTATTAAATGTTTCTAAGAGAAGGACTCAAGGCTGAATTAAAACAGTAGAAAAAGCCTGCTAAATGAACATGTGCTCAGATGGGAATTGAGGTGCATGTGTTTCCTGTGGCCTCAGCTGCCACAACAGAAAGTCTAGCAACTCCATATGCCATTTCTGGAAGCTCAAGACCATTGCTTTTATGTTTTAAAAGCATTAAGTAGAACTCCTCTTGGGGAAGGGGCCAAATAGATGTGTATGAGAGTATTCTCCCTTCACAGAAGTACTGGCTAGGGCTGCACCTTCACTTTTTCCAAATTGATCTTTGATACATTGGGATCAAACTTAGCAATAATGGTAGGAAGATTTCAAACCTGTCACTGTAAGGTTCTTATTTGATGTAGCACAGATGGAGGAAGGTACAGGTAGAAGGGGGAGTGGCTGAGATGTGAGGACACCATTATGCCTTGACACAACTCTGCAGATCAAGATATGCAGTATCTTCATACAAAACTACCAAGAGTTTCTTGGTAGGTTCTAGACACAAGGGAACCAGGGATTCTGGTTCTGAAGGGATTTTGGGAAGGCTTCAGTACTGCAAAGTTGACCACTTGACCGCCTCATGGATAGCTCGATGACTTGGCTTGAAGTCAAGTGGTCGGAGGCAGGATTCCCCCGGACCGAGCGGTGCCTATCGGCAGAGCCACCCCAAGCTGAGGATAGCCTGCCGTGAGGGTGCTAGCAAGCTAGCTGCCAAGATCCCCTGAGACAAAGAGGCTAGAGAGAAGGAGAGCTCTGGGTGAAACAGGAACAATTGTACTGGAAGGGTCGGGGATAGGATAGAGCTTCAAGGGTCTGAGGGTTGCACAGGACTTTTTAAGGGAGGAACAAAAAGGGCGGATCCAGGGTTCGGAACCAATAGGGTACAATCAAAGGGGAATGTTCACAAAGTTAAACCAATGAACCATAACCAAGGGGGAGGGCTTTTCTCATTAAAACAGAAGATTCTAGAGGGTTCCAGCAACTTGGGATGTGTCTTTATTCGGGGTCCCCACCTACGGACACCTCTTCTGATTCTGATTGGTCAGCCCAGGTGATTGCCAAGGCACGATTGATAGGTGCTGGCCATAGGTCGGTAGGCAGGGACACCACCACACAAAGTGAAGCAAATCTGTTGCAGCTGTTTGCAATAGCAGTGGAACTGCAGTCTCCGTGTGTTGAAGGAACAGAGTTCTCCAACACTTCCATTCCTATGACTGGCAATAACTCCTCGGACACATAAACCATTCCTCCTCAGTTTTCACAACTATAGAACTCAAGTAAGAATACTTATTTTTCTTGAAAGAGTTTTTGAAGCCTGCACACACAAAAAAACTCATAAGTGTGGATGTTGAATTGCATAATACTGTCTTTTATGGCTGCTCTGGTAGATTTTGGTATTATGTTTAAGTAAAATGCATACTTGAAGGGCTGGACATAATTTAAAAATAAATAAGTTTAAAAAAACCCCAGACAAACTAACTGAACAAAATGAAAAAAAACCCACCAAAAAACCAACAACTTTTCCTTCTATTTATTCATTTTATGTTAAGAATTTGTTTTTACAATTTATTTCCTCTCTTTCTCCCAGGAGAAACACACTTGAACCTTCTGAATTCATGGAGTGTGAGAGCTATTTTGACTGGGATAAATTTTGTAGAATTTTTTCTAGTGATGTTGTAAGTTTTCTTTTATTCTGTTTCTTCTAAGAATGCTGTAATTCTGTGGACCTTCCCTGGGAAACTGCTGGGTACTTTCATATTCGTGCCACATACCAGGCTTGCTGCAAATACAAGCAAAGTATGGTGCTCTTTCTGTATCAATTCACACCAACACAAGCACAACATCAGTAATGTGAGACCTTAATATGAAATACTTAATTTATAATTGCTGGTATTAAACAGGTTTTTCTAAAATCTGTGTTTATGAAGATTAATTATTTAGCAATTGCATGAAGTCTGAATATTAGTGTAAAATGTGTTTAACCTTCAGAAATACTGATCACCATGACAAGAATGTAATCAGATTTGGAAAACAAGGAAAGATTTAGCTGAAGAGCAATTTTTTATGTGCCTTAGTACCTCAGCCTGTACTCTGTGCTCGGCCAGTCTGGGGTCCTCATGATCAGCACCTTGCAAGATCAAGGCCTGAAGAAGGACAGATTACCGGTAATCCCTTCCTACTTGAGGACATCTTGTCCCAGCTGCAGCTCTGCCTGGCCAGACCTGTCCTGTAAAACAGCTTCAGGTTGAGAAAATGCTTGGCTGAACAACAAAAAGCCCACACCTGCTTTTCTTCATGGCCATAATGTACTTTTCTGCTGCCACTCTGACACCAGGGCTTCCTGCAACCTCTCTGTCTGTCTTTGCATTTTCTCACTGTGGGGAAGGTGGGAAGCAGGCTAGCAGGAGCTGCAGGAGGCTGTGCAGCCCTGGTAAAGCCCTGGCTGGACTGGAGGGAGCTTGGCTGCCAATCACCCCTCTCTTTAAGCTATGCTACCCTTGTTCAATAGAGGTAATGGGTCCAGTGGGCAAGTAATAGGTCCAGTGGGTCTATTACACATTTTTATTGAAAAGCAAAATAAATAGCCCTGTAAAACTCACACACTGCCCCAGGGCTACAGTAATTTATGCACCTTCTTTTTCCTTCTTTTTCTCTTTGCCTTTTCAGAGTTGCTCAAGTGAACCTTTCCAGAACGGCAGGTAAGAGCTTTTGTAAATCCATCGCCAGCTGTCTGAATAAGACAGTATTTAAAATAGTGCATGTTATGTGAAGAACTGTGTCAGGCCTTTGATTTGATTATACACATGTGTAGTACCAAAGGAGATCACATATTACTCAGCTAAACTTGTTTAATAGAAAGGGCGTAAAAATCAAAGTATGTGTAGTATCAGGTTTACTTTCCAGAGAGAATGTGTTTTTCCACAAAACTAAGGAAAGGGTAATTTACCACTCCAACAAGCTGGGAAAAAAGAGAACATTCTTTCCTAAACAGCAACAATTATGCATTTGGCAGGCAGTAGTAAAAGCAATTCTGCTTTCTTTCTTAGCCCATAATAAATCTGTACCTGGGACTGATTAGAGAGCAACTGGAGAGGTGCTGCTTTTCTTTCCAAGGTCTATCAATGATTTTTTCTTTTTTTCTTCTTTCTGAACATGTTTTAACAATGGAGTTAAGACCGTCACACAATCTTTGTGGTTGTGTCCCACTTGTTCTTCACTTGTAGAAGTACAGATTTCTTATAAGTGGTGGAGAGAAGAAACCCCAATGCTAAAAAATCAGGATGGTGTTTCAAAGGACATGATAAAAGAAATAATCCTGATGGGAATCCCTTCATGCCTTCATAAATCTATGCTTTCTTGAGTATCATAAGAGCAGTATTTTGAACTTTTTCTGCTCCAAGCCTGATCCAGATGGTGTAGCATGATATGAAAATGCTGCACCTTTAAACCATTTAGAGAAAACTTTAGTAAGGTAAGTATAGCTTTGCTGTACCGAACTAAATGGCTCACTGCTCTTCAGCTCTATCTCTTAAACCTGTTGCTTCGTTAATGGCTGCATTAAGCACCTTTGGAACAATTTACCTTCACAGTGAGGAAAAAAAGCCTTAACTACATTAATTAGAGGGTAGCATATGTCCAAGACCAAAAGAAAGACATATTTCCTAAAAGTCTTTGTTGACTTTTATCCTAACTGTTAACAATTTGGATAGTCTCATTACCAGGTGGCTGCTGTGCAGAATAATTTTATCTCAAGCAGCTGTTTTTCTTTTCTATTTTACTCGTGAGAGCAAAGCAAGAGGAAAAAAATCAATTTAAAATAAATAAATAATCTTTCCTAAATTCAATAGAACACTTTAGGCAGAGCACTTGAGACAGATGTTGAGGAAGGAGAAAACACAGCCTCTTTATGATTTACTCCTTCCCCCTCTCACAAAATTGTCATTAACACCTAGAAATTGGGAGACAGTAGTAATTATTTCAGACTGCAAAACAGTGAATAAAACTTTATTGAAAAGCTCCTGCTAAGATTAGTTCTCAGCTGGAAACTGAGATGCCATGCGGACAATGCCATGGCATAACACGTATGAGAAAAGAAGCAGTGGGGAAATAAACAGGTATCCAGCACATAGGAAATAAAGGGGTAGTCCTGGGACTGTATCAGGTGAAGTGTCTTGTGTGCTGTTTTAGGCCTCTGCTCATGCAGAGAGGGTTTGGAATAGGCAGCTAATGGTGGAGAGCAGAAGAGGAAGCTATTAAAACAGACAATGTGGAAAGTTAATTACTTGAGGTTGAACCAGAAGACAAAGTTTAATAATGTAAAGAAGAAAGCTGTCTTTATGATGGTATTTTTCTGAAGTGTTTGGTCTTCATATTTAGTGAAAGCCACCAAGCTAAGAGTCCTGAAATGTGACATGTGTCTTGGCTGCACAACAGTAAGTAGGTGACTTGTAGTAATTTGGTTTCCCTACCAGGCTCAGCCTGAAAAAGATTCCCAGAGAGATGAAAAAGGATACAGATTACTCTCAGCAGTCCTAAATTCCAAGCCTAAATTTGTAATGTTTTTGAGGTGTTTTTCTGGCTATTTAAGTGATCAGGAACCTCAGAGGCACCCTGCTTTCTCTGTTGGCAAGAAGTACAGGGGACCTTGGTGGAATGCAGGTGAGATAAATTCAACTTCCTATGCTCATTCAGCCCAGGGAGCCTTGCTGGAGGCAGTGGTGCAAAGTAGGCATTTGTCTACTAGGACCTGGATTGCACTGTCAGTACTTTAAAGTGTGTGCACAGCATAAGCAACCTGATTACCTATTGTGATTCTTTACAGGACAGATTTCCTTCTGTATGGAATAATGACTCTGCACCACTGTTTGGGAGCAGTAGGGAAGTTAAAGCAATAGGAGTGTTATGGGCAGGCAGAAGGAAGTCCCCAAAGAACAGAGGACTTACAGATGGACTAGGAATATTCAGGTCTAATGTCTGGATTTAATTTAATTTTTATGCTGTTGTTAGAGACAGCCTGGAGTTTCTCTAAAGAATAAGCAAAGATACTGTCCTTTTACACTCCCAGGAGCGTAATCTTAAAAAATGTCTTCACTGTTTTTCCAGTGGCTACAGCCTCCCATCACATTGAGTTACCCTGTATAGTGAGGACATGTGGGGGGGATTCAACCCTCTGGCTCCAAGTGAAATTGGTACTGGTTGTCTCTCACCTTCCAGTCTTAAAAACACTTGACAATTTGACATTCTCACTGCTAAATGAAACTGACGGAGGCTCATCAGCAATAGGACATTGTTATCAGCCCTGGCAGAAATCATACCAAGAGCCTTATGCGAAGTGATGACTTGCATTTACTTCCAGCAGGATGAATGCAATTGGGTGTCAAGTGTTCCCAGTGTATGACTAGGGAACAGTGAGGAAGTTACTTAAAGAACTTGTGTTCTTCCTGCTTCCATCTCAGTCATCTTGGAAGTAGATTGCAAATTGTTTAAACCCTAAAATACTGCAGAATAAATGTCTCATTATTGCACTGTAGTTTGATACGACTTGGAAAAAAATCCCTAATATGCTTCAATGATTGTTTTCAGATGTTGGTCTTTATCAGACTCAAGATGCTGGGCAAAAGATGAAGGCAAATTGCTAGTACCACTCTGCTTGCCAATAATTCCTCCTTTCTTTCTTTTTTTTTTTTTCTTTTTTCCTTCCTTTCTTCTTTTTTCCTTTTTAATTTTTTTTTTTACCCAGTTGTATGAATGAGACTAGTTGAGCAAGGCACGCTGCATTGACCCCTCATATCTGGGACAGGCGTACAAACCCTGCCTTTGGCAGAGTGATGGAAAGCAATTCGGATCTGAGGGCTATAAAAAGCCAAGCTGAAAGGAATTCTGTCAAGTCATAGCTGATTTTCTCTTGCAGAAGAGTTCTCCTTTCCCTCTACTACTGCCACCCAGCTCTTTTTAAATGGTCCAGAATTGGCTGTTTAATATCTCAGAGTTCCAGAATCTGAGACTGTTGGGAATGGAAGGGTTTTATTGATGCCAGCTGATGGTGCTCTCATCAGGTGAGTGGAGGTGTGTTGACAGCCCTTGGCTGTGCGACTGAGAGACATTCAAGTCCCTCATCAAACAGTGACCTTGGAGAAAAGTGTATGAAGAAATTAACAGAAGAATTTCAAAAGGGTTAGGTTTCCATCCCTGTCATCTTATTTTGTGATACTCACTTAATAAATAAAAAGATAGATTAAATATTTTCCACTCGTTACCCCGTCACTGTGCGGACCTGCTGACAAAAATAAGTAATGTGACATTTGACTAAAAAAATTTAAAAAGTAGGGCCCATTCTTCTTAAAAAGAGTCATTATCACACTGCATAAAATCAATTGCTGTAAAAACCTTAACTCAGCAAGTGAAGGTTTTTCATCTTCCTCTTTCTTGACAAGAGGTTCTGGGTTTGGTGCTTTTAACCCTTAATTTACAAAGCATTTCTAAAATAGAGGTACATTATTTGAAAGGACAATAACAAGAAAATAAGAGCCAAAAAGACCATCTCAAGGAAGAAGCCATTTCTGTTTTCTTGGGTTTTTTTTTTCTGAACATGGAAACTGCAGCAAAGGCTATGGGTAGGAAAGACAGGGCAAGGTGTCCAGATTTGTCTTTTGTCATAGCTATAAGTCTCAGGGAAGTCCACCAAGATGGGGTTCTCTACTGGCCAAATGTAATTCTCCGGAGTCTCAGAAATGTAGAACCACTAAGTTCTTCTTAATTTCTTTGGCATCCACTGGCGTAAGTTTGAGTGACACTAACTGAAATAAACAGGTGAGAGAGTGCCTAACTGTTACCCACATTATCCTTTATTTTTCCTTATTTTTTAGGTGTGTGGTGCTGTAGGAAACACCTGCATGGGGCTCTGGTCTCTTTCTACCCAGCTGACTTTTATCAGCCATGCACTGGCTTGGGGTCAGCCCTCGCAAGCAGGTGTTTTCCTTCAGAATAGCTTTCTTGTCTGAATCCAAGTGGATCACAAAGGCCGAACTTCACTGCCGGAGGTCACAGGTCAAACACGGCAGCACGGGGTCCCTTGGGTACTGTGCTTACCAGGTGTTTAATATTATCAGAGGTTATTTGCTGAAACCGTGATAGAGTGTTCTCAGCGATTCAAAATAAATTTAACGAGAACAGTTTTAAAAGCCCCCACATTAGAGGATGTCTGTTCAATGGACAGAGAGGTTAAAGTTAATTCGATCAGGCATGTGTACTTTCTCCAAAAAGGAACATATGCACTCAGCGGCTTGGCCCCATTTGTTGCAATTTTGGGTCTCATTTCCATTTGCAAGAAAGATAACTACTTGCATATGGAAGCAATAAATAAGAGAAGTCATTAACATTTCTCTAATTTAGGGGAAGAAAAAAAAGTCTTAACGAAGTAATATCTTTGCCAGGGCAGACAGAAATGTAAATTGGAGATTGGAAGGAAACCTATTAAAGGAATTGCTATGTTACTAGTCTTTTTTAATCTAATGAATTTATGAATTGCCACTTGTTAGGTCACAGACTTTGTTAATTTCCTATGTGTTTAGTTAAGGAGAGAAAGTATGGGGCAGGAGGAAGGAGGGGTGAAAGGAAAATGCTTGTGAACAATGAACCTGAGCAAATATTTTTGCACAATGTGTTAAGGCTATTAGGTTCAAAATTTGTGACTAAAACCAGCTATATTTAGAAAATCTGAGAAAGGTTGCTCTGTACATCTGCTGAACCAGGATGATAAAAGTTTCCAAAACTTTTCCTGTGCTTATTTTTTCATACTTATATGCTCTTAAAAGGTGTAGAGAGTTAAAAGGTCATGACATTTGCTGAATAATTTTATTGAAAACAAGAAAAATTTTAAGAAAGCGGTGTTACATTATGGTGCAAATTCACTAGCCACACATCTATGGGCAACACTGTCAAAATTTACAGCTAATCAGATACCTCTTGGGTTTTTTTGGTCCAAAGCATGCAGAAGAATTTTCATTCTCTTTTTTCCTGTGGATTGGAGAAGCTAAAATAGACACTGAACCTTGGTTCTCAAGAACCTTAGTACCCAAAGGTGGGAATTCTTTCTAGCTTTTTTTTTCAAAAGTCAGCTTTTATTTTTAAGGATATGACAGGGGAGGACAAACACCAAAAATATTAGAGCAATCAAAGAGGAATAAAGCCCTGTTATCTTTTGTATGATTATTCAATAATGGTTGGCAAATTAGTGCTTTGTGCAGTGGATAGCATTTTGCAATCCTACCCTCTCAATGCACTGAAAAGGCAATGGACTGAAAAGGCAATGACACACGTAGGGTGAATGAATGATGCCAATTCAGTGGCTCTTTAAAGTGCATGACTTAGAGATAGCAATGCTAACAACTGCATCAATAATTGCCTCCTAAACCTGTAGCAGCCTCCTCTCCCAGACAGGCAGCTGAGTGAGCAGCATACTGAGCTTGCTGACATCTACACGGGGTAGCTGCAATTTCCTTCAGTTGTGGAGGCAACCAGGTATTGAAAGCGATTTCTGAGTTGGCCGGATTCTTGGGTGTTGATGAAAAATGTTCAAATAGCAGCATGTTGAGATACCAGGGGCTTCTTTCTCATCTCTGGGGGCTGTGGGGAATTAATTGTAATTATGAAAGAGCCAGCAAGCATAGACTGAAAAATAAGTTACACACAGATGTGTGCATGCACAAACACATACACGCTCTTGGAAATTCAAACCAAACCTTGATGAGTTTAGATAAAGTCCCCACTGCACTTTACTTCAGTGTAAATCTGTGCTTCTGAGTGATGCTTTTGGCTCCGCTTAGACCTCTCAAGCCAAAGAAGAAAACCAAAACACCCAGACCAAAATACAACGCAAACTCAAAACAAAGGCAGGTTTTGTTGCATTTCTGGCACAAAAGGAAACAGAAACTAATAGAAATCTAACTAAAATGGCTGTTCTCAAGAGGCCCATGTCTGCATTCTTGAGGGTTCAGATAGTTTGGATAAACTCTGTACAAGTATTTGAACTTTTTGGTAGGTCTTCAAACTGAACCTCTGAACCTTCTGAGGTTTGCAGGCGGCTTGCCACTTTTGTGCTGCCGTGGAGCTGCACGCAGTTTGTTTTCTCAGGCTCTTGGTACCGAAGATATTTACCAGGTTTGCAGAATCCAGAGAAATCATGAGTGTGTCCTTTGGGTTTATTTTGCCACTACAAGCAAAAAGTTTCTGCTAATGAATTAGTCGTAAAGAAATTAAGTAGGAGTTGTTCAGATACAAGTCTAGTCCTGAGAAGATCTAACCTTCCAGTCAGGTCCTGTTGCTGACCTCCTATGGAATTTAAACAAGCCACTCTGAACCTCACTGATGTGTTTGCTAAGGGAGACTGTCGGTGTTACAACACTGAACTTGTTATTTGTCAGATAGTATGGAAATGAGCATGTCAGAAAGCCTACAATCTACTAAGTAATTCCAGAAGGATGAGTAGAATACTGTGGTTTTAGTTGGCTAGTCCTAGGTACAGTCCAAGAAGGAAATTCTTAGGAAGCCTAATGGACTTAAGTTACTACTTTGTTTGGTGTTCAGTAGTATTTAAAACAGCTTGGATTTTAAACCACATGAAAAATATGCCACCCTGCTGTTTCCACTGGTGTGAGCCAACAACTCAAGAAACTACATCTAACTTATGTGCCAGTAATACATTAATTATTTATGTTTTCAGTTACATTTCTACTAACTTCCATGTGTAAAACTGAAAAATATAAGCATACACCCTCAAAGAATTATCCATGTTTTTCTTAGAGCAGGCACTGTATCTTTGAAAGAGACACCTTTCCCCTTGACCTAAGTGGAATAATTCCCAATGAAATTTTGTGTGAGTCAGAGTGGAAGTCCTTTATCTCTCCTCAAAATGTATGGGCTGCAGTAAAACCTTCTGAAGCTGTATGAAGTCAGAATCTCAGCTGATGCTGTAGTGATTATGGAACAAGTTTGGGCTAATGACTGTTAACACCAACACTGGAACCAGAATGATGGCCTGGAAATAAATCAAGTATGTCTGTGTCTAAATGAGAAAGGCAGTGAATCTGAGGTAAGGGGCTTTAGGATAAATGTCCTGGGCTTTGATAACACTGAAAGTTTTCAATTACTAAATACTGGAAATTTAACAAGCAACTCATTCATCTAACTTAGAAGACACCATCAAAATTATCTAGATCTGAAGCCTTAGCTTCAGTGTCTTACCTGATCTTACATAAGATAATTTCTAAGGAATCTTGGCCAAAGGCACCATGGAAAAGACTTTGTGGTCTTGTGTATCATGTCCTAAAAATATTAGTTGAGACACATATCAGAAAATTTTGGGGATTTCTTTTAATTTGGACTTCATGATGAGTGACCCTTCAATGCTGTAATTGTAGAGGTCAGACTTACCTACTATAAAGAAAGAGCACTTTGATGGATTAGTTAGATTTCAAGCACTGAACTCAGCAAAACCTGTCATTCATCACCTATCCCTCGACTCTGAAAGTAACATATATTCCGTATGTTCAGTACAGGAAAACGTCTGTTACACTTATGCTTAAGTGCATGTGACATTGTGAAGATGCATTTAAAATATTGTAAGATTACTTTGTTTTTCTGTTACAATTTAAAGTACTTCATGGCAGTTTAGATAAGAGTTTAGACTATAAAGTATTATCACAATCCTGGTGCCATGCTGCAAGTCTCAAGTAACAGGAAAACTGATGACTTTTATAGCCTTTTGTTGTCTTCTAACCAGCCATGTCTTTTCCATTTGTTGCCTCTCTAGTACCTTACAAAAGATATGAGTAATATATATTCTTTCTTTTCCATATCAATGATCATTAACCTAATATTGAATTTCTATGCTGTGATGCATTAGCACAGAAAAATAATCTCAGTATAGGAAGGGAAAATAATCCCAATCCCCTGGGAGTTTGATAGTTCAAAAAGATAGGAAAAAGGAGAAAAGCCTTATCTCCTTTTTCCTGAATACAAATGCGTTACCTTTTTTTTTTTTTGACCGTTACTTGTATCTGTTCTGTTTACAGAGCTCTAGACACTTGCTAGAGGTTTGATTTCTTACTTAAGCATAGTTTCACAAACAGAAGCATTGTACAGTTGCAGTATACTAAATACCAGTTAAAATAATTCTAAAACCTGTTCAAATAATTTATGAAGACCTACTCACAGATATGAATTACTGTGTTTGACATTTACTAAAGAAAAGAGCGTGGAAAGATGTAGAGATGGGGAATATCTATTACGTATCTGCAACTGGCACTTCAAATAGCATGTAGCTCCCATGAATGAAATTGGTCTTATCTTCTTTTGTGTCATCATCCAGAAATGACTCTTTCAAAAAAGAGATTGAAAACAGCATCTAAATTGCACCTACTAATTATCTGAAGTGAGCTGAGCAGTTGTTGTTTAATGTAAGGTGTTTAACTGCTGGTCCAAATCCAGTGGTCCAAAAAAGAACCTTTACGCCTCTTGCTGCCTATACCTCCATCTAATGTGTCATTTAGTTTTTAGCAGTGGTCCTCATTGGTTCAGTTGACTAAATGTAAGTTTTTCAGTGCTATTTGTGATATTCTAATATGTACAAAAAATCCACATGGCTGGTAGAAGCACTACAGGAACTTTGGGACACACATGCCCCTTAGAGCTACAGATGGAGGCCAGGTGAGGTAAACTAGGGTATCTCAGGGGATAGTAGAAAGAAAACTGTATCAAACTGAAGGAGGAGTTTCTGATAGTCTTTACTAAATTGCTCCCAACACAGTAAAAAGCACAACTTGATTGTTCATCTCTTTATACATACAGCTGCCAGTGCTATTTTGCGTTTCAATGGTAAATAACAACTTTAATAGCCTTCTCTGTGGGGACTTTTGATCATTTATTAGTGAGGTTCCTCCATACAAATTGTTGCATAGTATTTATGTATGTTTCCCTGGACCCATTTGCTGTCAATTGATTTCACATTCAGACCATCTGTAATGACTCATTTGTTAGCTCTAGAGTCTCATTATTTGCATGGACTACTTGTATTGATATCATTAGCCTTGAACAACCTCAGTAGTCCTGTTCACGGTCATGAGCTTTTAAGTTATAAGCTCAGTTTTTATCAGTGTTCATCTGTCAAGTTTTCAGTCAGTTCTAATTAGTCTCAGGTAAAAAAAAAGCAACATAGCAACAAAAACCCCTCACCAAAATGCCAAACAACAATTGAGACACATTCTTACTGGCCGTGATTCCTTCTTTGTCACACACTCAGACAATCATTTCCATGTCAACAGTCCATGAGCATTTTATAATGTCTGAAATGCTTCTAAATATGAATTACATATCTGAAAATTATTAATGACATTCTTGGCATTCCATTAATGTTATTTATTATTTATCATGTGTGAGACGGAACTGCCTAGAGGCCTTTGCAAAGGATCAAGGGCCCGTTGAGCTAATCTCTTCCTAGGCATACCAATCCAGATGGATGAGCAAATGCAAGAGCACATGGCAAACAGCAAAACCGGTTTGTCAGTTCAGCATCCCAGCCTGCAAAATAGAGCCGTAGCACAGAGGCGGTGGCACAGTTCATACTAACTGGCACCATCAGCTGTCACAATTGAAAGGACACAGACTGAACAAAATCAGGCTGGATTTAGACTTATTTACTATAAATTGACTCATCTGCTCTTTGGCCTGAATGATCATGTTTTCTTAAGAAGGCTTTGAAGGTAGGAGGAAGTGTACGGTTAATTTTTGAGCCTGTGATATAGAATCAGAGTGTGGCTGAGTGGAATAATCTGACTGGGAAATGCAAAATTCATCCTTTGTACCATATTATAGCACATTATCTTGTAGACCTCTTAATTCTGGTGAATGAGGAAACCAATACTAATGTGGTGCTACACTATTTTGTGAATCACAGAATCTCAGGTTGGTTGGTACCACAGTGGGTCATCTGGTCCAGCCTTCTTGCTCAAGCTGGGTCATCCTTGAGCACATTGCACAGGATTGCATGCAGACAGTTCTTGAATATCTCCCAAGTGGACTCTCTTTGACATGGGTGGCTTTAAAAGAACTCATCTCCACCACCAGAAATTCCTTCCATTTGCCATTGATAATGTATTTGTTGATATTTCTAATTTCAGACTCTCCATCTCCTCCACACTGCACTATCAGGAGGAAAGCCACTTAATATTTAGGACCTACACAGTGGCCAGGAAGAGTTGGTGTCAATGATTTGTTCTGTTGCACGTCTTTGCCATGAGCTGGGGTCACTTGTATGGGCTTTCTCAGTCCTTTTTTCCCTGCATATTTTATGAAGGATGATGCCTTCCTTTGGGACCAGGAGTATTCATGAACTTGTTATTGATAGGTGGCCTCTGCTTTCCATCTCCTGATCTCCCATAGCACTTTTAGCAACCTTTGTTTCATGATGTTTCACGAGAATGAAGGGTTGGGAGGCTGGTGACGTCAGATATCAGGAGTTGAGGGGTGTCAACAGGGCTGCTGTGTGAGGCTTTTGCCAAAAGCCACAGTCTTTTATTAACCATCAGAGTTTCCCCCTTTAGACTGCTCATGCTCAAAGGCCTCTGAAAGCAGCCGAGAAAACACAACTGAAATCAGGAAATTTCTAAATGGCAATGAGGCCCAATAGTCAAATAAAATAAATGAGCTGGCCTAGGAAATCCTTGTAACTTGCCACCCAACAACAATAAACCAACCCTACAACACACAAACTAGAAAGGAAACAAAGAAGGCTTTTAATTATTTACAGTAGTCTTATTGTGGCTCAGTAAACATTGGTCAAGGACTAATAAATTTAGCCTCAGTAAAGTGGGTTTATGCAGCCACATATAGCCTATACATTTAACACAGCAGCTTTTTTAACTGGTTCCAGCCTTGCATAAATAAAACCTGTCTAACAGAAGAGCTGTTAACCTGGGAGATGGTTTTCCACTTACTAGTTTCACTGCAGTTATTTTGTAATTAGATATATTCATAATGAATTTTTGCCTTAAAGTGAGTGTTCAGGGAGACTACTTTAGAGACAGCAAATGGTGCGCTGGCAAAAGAAAGCCTTCTGTGGTGGGGACAAGATTGTCCTGCTGCATCCAATGGTTTCTCCTAAGTCCTTGGTCTCTTCTCTGAGGTGACTGCTTGTACCTCCTAGGCATAATTCTGTGTCTCTGCCTCCTCCCAGAAAACCCTTGGCTAACATGACTTATCCAAGGGACAAGGTGCATGTGGCATCGAATGTCTCTGGCATGCTCTGTGAAGGGCAAGGCAGGGCACTTGGGCCTGGTGGAGCTGGGCAGGAGGGAGACAACATGACTCAACTTATTGGGCCCACAACCCACATATAGTAAACAAGCAATTGAAGAAAATAGGAATTTCCAATATATGTACTAATTTATATAAAAACCAGCAAAACCAAAACCACAATTCCACAAACTCTCAAATGAATATGATTTCCTCTTTATTGGAAATAACATTTTATTTTGACCATGCTAATCTTTCTCAAGACTCTTTTAAAAGATTGTTCCTTCTTTTACATCAAAATCTTCGGCCTTAGCTTTAAGGCTCTTTTTGGACTTCCTGTTCTTTAATCTTCCACTAGTCCAGTTCTCCTTCTGGTTTCATCTTCTGTGTTCCCTAAATAGCTGCAGACCTCTTCCAGTGACTCTGGGTACAACGTATAAACAAGCTGGTATTCAATTCACCTATCTTTCCTTCATGGAACATGACTTTCTGCAGACCTAGTCCTGGTCTCCTGTCCCCTAGTTTTAAAGTTATAATTGGAGATATGACAGCGTAACAGCAACAGTACGTGTTTCCTCCCTCCTTCCTGTGCCAAACTGTTAAAAAGTTGTGCAATAACCAAGAAGTGCTCCTTCACTTTGCTGCTCGTGGCTTTTGTGGGCAACATCTGTCCCATTAAAAAGACAAAGTTACCACAGGAGACGGCATTATGCATTGCAAATCAGAAACTTGGTATTATGTAACAATCTAAAAAATACGCAAGTATAGTTTGAATGAGACACAACAATTGCTGGGCTACCAAACAGATAGGCAGTCAGGAAAGTAATTGCAAATACAGATAGAAAGCAAAAAAAAAGAGAGACACTAGGGAAATGTCTTACAATATTTTCTGGTAATCAGTCAGTAGTTTTCTGTCCTTAACATGGGTCAAAAAAAATCCTACAGGTTAAATTCCATTGGGCTTTATGTTATTTTTTAATAAAAAATAATTTAGACAAAGCCCCACAGGAAAAAAGTCAACAATGTAGTTATCTTTCAGTATATTCAGATGATAATTGTTATTTGGAGCATAGGATATGCCAGATGGTATCACTTCAGCAGTTTATCTACTTTCCAGTGACAGGCTATACATGATACTGATCACAGAGAGTTTTTCTAAAAGCCAGCAGAGAGTTTATCATAAACACTTTTAGCTCTTTTAATAGCCTTTCTCTTAACCAAACTGTCATTTTCATTGAGTTTATTTAGCACTGCTGTTGCTCTGGCAAGAAAGAGAGGAGCAATATTTTTTAACGGTGTTCACATAGAGGGAATAATTTCAAGTAAATATATGCAGAAACCATTGACTGTGTCGCAAGGAAATCTAATGTGAAAATACACTTTTAATCAAATGAATCTTATCCTTGTCCATATTTTGACAGACTTAAACTCCAGAAAAGACCCAAATTATTTCAAGGAGAAAATAATCAAATCGATTTCAGTTTGCTAAAAAACCCCGCCATTTTCATTTCAATGTAATTTATTTGTTTTCTTTTGAAATATTGCTGTGTTTGGTTTATTTCCCTAAGGTAACTTAGCAGTGGAAAGGACTTTTTCATCCCAGTCAACCTATTTTGTTCAGGGATTTTTTAGTCTGGTAGCAAAAGCTGATTATATGGAAAGGAACTTTAATGAACAAACAAACAAGCATTCATTCTTCCATAACTCTTGATATCTGATGTGACCAATTATTTATATTAATTCATTTGGTTTAGTTTAAATTGAGACAAAAAAGCCATGATAATTGGAAAAAAAATTGAACCTGACAGTCTTACATGACCTTTGGCTGTTAAGGTGGATCTCCATCACTACTTTGACTCTGCATATTGGTTTGCCTCCTGTTCCAGATAGAAGTTGGGAATTTAGATCCCAGTTTTACAGCAACACCAGGTTTGGAGGATAAGAATAATATTTAAATCAAAGATATTCTCTGTCCTTAACATTTCTTACTGGCTGCATTAGTTGTCCCATCTCACTCCTGCTACCTGTGAAGCCCATTCAGAGGCTTTGACTCACACTAAGATAGTCTGGGTGACAGGAGAACAAATGGATGTTATGAATTCTGCTGTCAGAGAGGGAGCCTGATAGGGCACACCAGTTTCTCTAGGCTGTGTTGTACATGTGTGTGGCTCTGCTATGGTCAACGCCCAAACCCCAGTGAAATATGGAAAGCCAGTTCTTTCTTCATGAGAGATGAGACGGCTGCCTCTCCCTTTCTGTCTCCATCTCCTTGTCTTTTGTATGCACCAGTCAGAAAATTCTGCAACCAAAAAAAAGGTTAAGCACTATAAAAATGGTATATAACTTACCCTATGGATAGATTTTCTTTCCCCTACCTACTTTATAGCAATGCCTGAGGCATATGACAACAGACCCTCTTCTTTTCTAGTGATTTATGGACAGCATTAGACAACTAGCATATTTTTAGTTCCTCTCTTCACTCTGTGCTCGTGTCAGCTTGTAAAGATTTATTTCTCTTTCATGCTTTTGCCCAATGGGAGTTAAAAAAGCTGGAGATTCAAGTCTTACCACCAGAATGATGTGAACAGTGTTCTCTGTCCTAAGTCCTTAAATTTGTACTGCATGTGAAAAGGGAAGGGGAAGGGGAAGGGGAAGGAGAAGG
>VZRV01005809.1:136486-225576 GCA_013398115.1 Falcunculus frontatus
AAGAGAAGAGAAGAGAAGAGAAGAGAAGAGAAGAGAAGAGAAGAGAAAAGAGAGAAGAGAAAGCAAAAGGAAAGAAAAATACCACTTCCCAATGGCCTGTTATTTTAAGTAACCATATGCATTTTAACTGGTAATTTATTTTATATGCCCAAATACTAGTAGTTGTATTCAGTCTTGGTTATTTTCATTCCTGTGTGCTTTTCATCTAGTTCCATCATTTTAGAAGAACTAACACAGGCTGAAGTATACAGTGAGTTTAGAAAAATTTCCAGTTGGCCTCAAGTGCCCTTCTTGACTGGCGTTATTATTCTATAGCTTCTGGATCTGAGGCAGACATTTAAGTTTCTCTTTAGACTTATGCCAGGAAAAGTATTGGCCCAGATATCAAGTTTCAAGACACATCACTTTCCCTCTTCTCTTCTTCTCTTCTCTTCTCTCTGCAATGACAAGGGACATCTTCCCCTAGATCAAGTTGCTCAGAGCCCTGTCCAGACTGACCCTGAATGTTTACAGGGAGGGGGCATCTACCACCTCTCTGGGAAACCTGTTCTAATATTTTACCACCCTCCTTGTAAAAAACTTATTCCTTATATAGAATCTAAATTGACCCTCCTTCAGTTTAAAACCATTCCCCCTTGTGCTGTCATAACAGGCCCTACTAAAAAGTTTTGGCTTGTCAAAACTGTAATGTCACCTTAGACTGGCATTTCCGTTTCCTGATTGGCTGCACATGCTGAAAGAAAGGAGAGGAAGTACCACTAGGATATTTGTTTTGTATAAGAGGGAATTAGAAAGTGCAAGATTTGGAATAATCTCTTTGTTTTCTTCCGTGATTTTTGTCTAAACATATTCCCCCTTCCCTTCAGTATGAGTTGGATTTACCTCTGAGTATGCTGGATCAAATTTATTTCTTAGAGATAATTGCAATCTAGTTGTATTATTGCAGTTTCTTCATGACTGTATTCATGACTGGCAACAAAAACAGGTAGCTGGCATTGAAAACTCTTCCCAGGAGGCATTCTTCTTTCATTTTTGTGCTAATTCCTTGATTTCCTAGAAGAGCTGTGAATCTGATGTGGCCTTGCCGATGATTCTAGGTGCCCATGTATTAAAAGTTTCAAAAGCCATTTTGCTGATGTCTAGAAGGACCATAACACTGTATTTGTTATTGCTGTGGCAGTGATTTCAAGCTCAGTTCCATATGTGCTATGAGTAGCTTTGGGAATTAGATTAAATAATTATTGTACAGAGCTATTTATTGTCAGAATATTTTTTTTTGGTGCATCTTTGGCCATCCTTAATCCTTTGTTCTGAAATTACAACAGAAGTTAAGTCCAACCACAAAGTCCAATTTACTTCCTACACTGTGGACAACACTTGTGGGAGAGTGGAGCACCACCTTACTGACCATAAATAAAATTAAGTAATATGCTATGAAAGTTGCTGGGATGCAAGAAAATTGTGGTCTTCTGTTAGAAGTATAAAAAATTTTCCAGCACCAGAAGAAGGGCATCGCTGCTATGGTGCAGAGCTTTGCGAGATCTCACCTATAATGCTCAACCACTGCACAGTGTTCAAAACCAATACATTAATCTTGAACAGGATGACTTAAGATGGTCAGAGGATGAAGATCTTGATTAGAAGGGAAAGACTATAACTTGCGTAGCTTAGTGGAGAGCGAGTGTAAAGAGGATGTGATTAGACCAAATAATAAAAATTAAAGAATGCATATGTGTAAACACACAGTAGAGATGGAGAAAAATTCTTTGGACTAATTCATAACATTGAGTGAAAGAAAGCCCTGATACAAAAGTGAGGTTCTGGTGTAGCTTTGAGAGGATATTCCAGTAGAAAGGACAGAAAGCCCTAGTCAGAAAACTGGGAATCACAGTTGGTAACTGTTCAGGTTTGAAAGCAAACCAGTGAGAGACTCCAAGTCAGAAATACAGTTTAATAGGAAAAGTAAAATAAATGCAATAGTACAAAAAAACCCCACTGACAGAGTCAGAATACAGCCTGACACCCTGTCAGTCAGGGTGTTGGTAGCAGTCTGATTAAATGGTGGCTGCAGTCCTCCTGGAGTGATGGTTCCGTTGAAGCAGTGATCCTGTAGAAGGATCTGGTCTTCCTCTGGGAATCCAGTGGAAAAAGCTGTCTGTGGGGTTCCAAACCTCTGATTATATACAGAGAGGAACACTCAGTTCCTCCTCCTGGGTGGAGCCTCTCACAATGGGATGATGAGTTATGAGGCAAGGCATTGATGGGCCCATTAACAGGAGATAGTCGGTAGGAGTTATCTACGAGTCATGCGGCAGGGTCCTTGATTGTCCATTAAACAGAGATAGCTCCCGGAGGGAGTTATCAGGGATGAGTCATGGAGGAGATGGGGAACACTGCCCCACTGGTTTTTAAAAGCTTATGAAGATGGTGATAGTATACATACTTTTGGGCACATCTTACATTGTAACCTAGGACAATGACCTATGAAATCCGCCTCGGTGCTCCTTTCTTATTCCTTTTGACAATTTTCTGTCTAAAATGTAATCATTTCTGTATATTCAGTTTTATGTAGTAGTGACCCAGTAGGGCCAACATAAGGAAATTTCTGGACACGTCGTGTTTGACCATTGTTTCATCCCCAGTGTAGTTAAGCTATGTTTTAATTGAGATCAATGGTATTGTCTTCATCGCATCAAAGATGAATTAAATTACAGGGGTGGTAAGGTCTGTTTTTTACATCTTGTAGAAATCAGTGGTTCAGTGGTTGCTAATATGTATGCAGGTTCCTTACAAAATTTTTTATTTTTATCACTCCCCCGGGGTTGAATATTGTTCATAATCCCTTGAAATATACACCCAGTGAGAAGCAGTGATTTCCAGCAAGACATTTAAATTTCACTGGTACTGTCCTGCTGTTTCAGAACAGTGGACCAAGGGAGTGCTCAGCTAAATCTCTGGTAATAATGACAGCTTGGGTTTGATAAGCTCTGTCCTTCCTCCCTTCCTTTTAATTAGGTAAAATAGCATTGTTCCTTATTGTTTTGAAGAGAAGGATGGTCTGCGGTTCCCTTCTCTGGTTTTTTTCGTGGTTGTGCCTGGCATTGTGACAGCCCTTTCCTTTGTTTAAATGGTGATTAGAATATATATTTTTTTATTTTTCCTATTTAGATACCTAGATCTCTAGGGCAGACTAGAACTTTTGTGTACAACACTAGCTAAAACAATCCTCATAGTTCAAATGAGGCCCATAATGATATGAATTGCAATTCTGACTGAGATTTATTCCAGAACATTCACATGATTAAGGTCATTTCGTTAAATGCATAGACGATTTTATTCTTAAGTCTTCAGTACAGGAGGAAGATCTCAAAATTTCTCTGCAGCTTAATGCCATCAGTATACATAAATTTCAACTAAACCCAAATTTTACCTCAGTATTTATTTTATTACCAGTTGATGAGTCCATGGGCTGAAGTGCCATTCACAGCACAGGGGTGCTTCATAATAGACTATTTTGCATAAGTACTAAATAATTTACCTATATAAATTATATATCAAAATGCTCTCTAGAAACTATTGAATTCAATGATATTGTTGTTTTGTAGCCTTTAATACTGTTGAGTCTTTAATATTTAAATCCAGCACCTCTTCCAAAGTAAACCCACAGGAATTAAATTTTTTTTTTAAGAATTATACCGACTTTTTTATTAAGACAAAAACTTGAACCTGATTTTGCAGCATTAAGAGAGATACAGATGACTCCATCAGAAGTTGGGGCTCATGAAAAAGCTTCACTTGAAAAAGCTTCACATGAAAATTATCTAAATATTAAAAAAATTAGTCGTCTAGAAAATTGTAGTTGTTCAGAAAGGTAATAAGATGATCATGGAGGTACTGCTTCAGGGATTTCAAGAACCTGCTCTGTTCAATGAGCAACGAAAGCATTACACTTGGAAATGGAAACAAGAAAAACAGCCAGCCAGAAGAAGGATATTATCCCTTCCAAGTTTACAAAATTTATAAAATACCAGCAGAAAATTAAGTACAGCTGACTGGATTAGAGAAGATCTTCTATAGTTTTTCCAGTGGGTTTTGGAGTTAAGATTGAGTGGGGTCTTCACAATGCACATTATGAGTTTTCATTTGTCGACATAAACTGCTGAAAAGGAAATATTTGTTTTAGGTGATTAAGTACACTGCATATAAACATGGAACATATAAAGCAAATCCTAGTTTAAAAACAGTATTTTAAATTGTTCTATATATATAGACATAACTATTTCTAGCCTTCATAATTAATCTGCTAAAACATTGGGTCAGAGCTGACAAATTTACTTATTAGTATTTATGTAAGTCAAGACTAGACCATGGTTGCTTAACCATGCAGTTTTTAAAGCCTGAAATTTTAGGCATTTCCAGCCGTGGACTAATCTGAAAGTCCTGTGTCATACCCTCCAGCCCTTCTGAATGTCTGAGACAACATAGGATACATAAAATATTACTGTGTTCCTCTGAGTGATTCCAGCCTTCGATGCCTTTTTCAGGGTGAGCACATAGCTCTCTACACTCCATAAGAGTATGCACAACTGGACATGCTATGATTTCCTAAACACAAGTATCCATTGCAATCAGTCATGGCTTAACATGCATGAGACCTTGTTCATCAGGTGTAACGCGTCTGCAGAAGTTCAGCACCCTTTGGCAGGAGGTGAAACGATATTTCGTGGTGCATGTAAATTGAGCTCTAGATCCCGTTCGCTACTGTGAGAGCTTTCACACCTGTCTCAGATGTAAACACCTACTTACATTTGATTCTTAGCTATCTGCAATCTGGTGCTGAATCCTTTTTCCAAAGCTAGGGGGAATAAATTTTGTTTCTAGTAAACTGGTAAATAAAATCTGTCATTTTAGCAAGCATTTGCTTTTAGAGATGGTAGTCTGCCATGGGGTTAGAAAGCTGAGCTACCTGTTTGCTTTATTTTTGACTTACTGAGCTGCATAATATTTTATATTTTGCATAGCCCCCAGCAGAGCCAAAGCATTGCAAGAAAACCCCTTTGCTTAAAAAATTTATCTTACAAAAATGTTAGTGAGGTCTGCTAGCAAAGGTTCTTTAAAACAGTAAAAGAAGCAAATCAGGAGGACTAGTGTCATACACATTATTTCGCCTATCCTAGCAGTCCTGGGGAGGGATTCAGTAGCCTGAACATAAGTGTGTAGTGCTGTTCGATATACCCCAGGATACCCAAGACATCTGCATTGGGCTGACAGGTATGTCACAGGACTTACGAGAGACCTGTGTCCTCCCAGACAGGCAGCTGGAGACCAGGTGGGGTCGCCTGAGATGTCTCAAGTGGCAACAGATGCCAGCGTTTAAGCAATTGAATTCCACCCTTTGTGTACAATAGAAGCCGGACCACCGTATGTGTTGCCTTGTCAGACACAATGCAGCTAGCATGAAAGCTTTCTCTCTGACAGGAATCACCATCAATGATTTGTCTTTTAAACCATGCTTAATAAATTATTAAGAAATAAAACCACATGCATTAAAGAAGCTTAGGCTGGGTTCTGAGCTAATATAAATTATTGCAGCTGTACTGACTTCAGTGAGCTGACTCCTTTCTTTTAATCAACTGAGGGGCCAACTCCTAATAGAGCGTATGCGTGTCTTTTACATTTCACATCCATTGACATGGGATTTCCTGGAGCCCAGAACATGTGCTGCTTGGCAAAGTGTGTTGGGATACAGTTGCTGTCATTTAGGTGGCTTCAAATGTTGCACCTTCCCTAGGCAGCGTTAGTGTGACTTGCAGCTGCTCTTCTGAGTCACGTAGAACAAAATTAAACAAAAAAGAAAGCAAAACGCTCCTTAACTATGTGTGGGAGCACATGTTCTTCGGCCATTGCAAAATGTTTTCGTAGCAATTGGGTCAGATTCCTGAGGGCCTGATCTTTCAGGAGGATGTGGTTAGTGGCTGTACTCCTGATTCCCGTGAATGACTTCTGGCACATCTGGTGGAAAAGATGTATGGCCCCATCCAGGGAGCATCCCACTGTATAGATTTCTCCTTGGAAATTAATTCCTCCAGCAGTATACATGCTGTGTATCCATCCTGCCTATTTTTCAATGAGAGACTGCAAAATTTGGGGTTAAAAATAAGCACTTATTACAAAAATATTGTTCCTACTGCAATGTAAGCAGGATGTTGGGACTGAAAGGGAACTTTTCCCACTGCTTGATTTTAGCTTTTTGTTAAAAAACCTGAACTAGTCCTTGGTTTTGTAGTTCCTAAAAAATTCCCGAAACTTGGCTGAGATCAGAGAATGGCAGGTCAGATAAACAGATGAAAAAATCTGCGTCCATCTAATGAAATCCATTCTGTCTAATTTAAGATGAAAATATGGGCATCTGCCTGTTGGGGGCATCTGCCTGTTGGAGGCATCTGTCTATTTCTGCAGCAGCTCTAGAGAGCCTAGGCATCAGGATTGTGCATCAAGAAAAACAATTTGGGGATATTTTAGGTGTTAAATTTAGTTGCTGTGGATTTCACCCTAAGTGTCTAAAATCTTTAAGTATGTACTCTATCTCTTGCAAGGAAGAGCTGTATATGAGTGACCAGTTTCTTCATTTTTCAGTATAAATTGTCAGTACCTTTTGAAAAAAAACCCCAACACTTTGTAATTAGAACTATTTTGATTCTTTTGTCTTTTTATTGGTAGGCAAGATATTGGTGTTTTAACCTGTTTTTCCCTCATCCACCCTTTGTTAATATAGGTAACATTTCTTCAGGAATTATATGCTTTTATTATTATAAATGAAAAAGGGAATGTTTATACAGGAAATGTAAAACATTATTTTTACCTGTAGAAGAAAAAAATAATATTAATGTTTACTGAAATGACTGTCAAGCAATGGCAGCTGTCAGACCAGGCATGACGGTAGAGCAGAGATATCACATGGATTTGCCAAAAGCCCATTCACATCAGCATTTAGAATTACAATTTTCTGCAGTATTTAGCTGTTTATAAACTATTTTAGGCTGAGTAGCAATTTCAGTCTTGACTTATCACACAGTTACCTGCTTCTCTGCTCTCCACAAAGGGAGAACTGGCTTGGCATAATATTTAGTTACTTTTCTGAAGAGAGCTTTTGTGTGAGTAATTGGTTCTTGTTAACGGGCGAAGGCCCAGACATGAGCTCCCTGAAATTTATATACGAGTTACAACTCAAGATGAGCTAAATGCCACTTGTCCATGAACAATGCATTGATGACTTGGGTCTGCTGCTGTCATCAGGTCTGTAACACATCCTGTAGCAACATTTGGTGATGGAGGACTCAAACTCTGTTTCCAGATCATGGGTGAGGTGGAGCCTGCTACAGCACTTTGAGGTTTTCCGCAGTGTTTGGTATGCTTTGCGTGGTGTTAAGATTTTCAGCCAGCAAGGGAAAACAGCTGGCATGTTGCTATGCTATGGTGTGCCAAACTTGGAGAAGAAAAACATGTGCCTTCATACTCAGCCTAGACTTAGGCCAAAACCTCTGGACACACGGCTTCCCTTCTTTGGTGTGCTACACAAGGACTACAGGAAACGAGTCTCGTTAATATATTAGTAAAGCAGGACATTTCCTCTGCAAGAAAATCAGTGCTTCATCCTAGATATGCCTGTAAGCATGCCGGTAAGTTATTGAGAGAACAAGCACTATCATGAGTTTTCTTACCAGGAGAAAAGAAGTTTGGATTTGATTCGCCAAAAACTTTATTCAGGGTTCACAGAATAGTTATTTTTGTTGGCATTGAACGGCTGTGAAAAATTGTGGTTGTGTGAGGGTGAAGCCTGATGGAAATTCCCCTACAGTACTCACCTGGTTCTAACAACTTACCCTTCCTCATTTCACTTCCCACATTGGATTATTTACCATCAAAAAGGCAGGTTATACTATATTTGGATATGATTAGATTAGGATTTACTCAGCCATGGCCTGATTCTACATTAAGCAAGATTTTCATGATTACATCATAAGCTACTCAGTGTGATGTATACATTTCTTTGTCCGGCGTGTCAGATATCCTTCATTTCATAGCAAAGGATATATAAGAAAGGATAAGTTTACTTATTGGAAAGTGAAAACTAAAACTAGATGTGAGATGTTTTTGCATGAATCAGAGCAATTATCTTTCCTTTCTTGACTCTCTTCCTTCAAGACATACTCTAGATTTCTTTTTTTTTCTGTATAAGAAGTTCTGTTCCTAATTTGAAGAACAATGGCATATGTTTACATGAGTTTAGTCTAAGTAAGAGAAACAGCTTCTTTAAATCCAGCTGCAAACTGTGTTTAAATATCTATCCTTCATATCAAATGAAAATTGAAAAAGCATGAACTGAAAAGAGATTAAAAATACACCAGAGACTTCTTCAATGAAAAGCTGATAAATACATAAGAACTGTAAAGAACATGAACCAAATGTCCAAAGATATGATACTAATCTGATTTTAAATTTATCTGATAAATTCTGGAAAAATGAGAAGCTCAAGCTTAATACAGTGTTTACAAGCTGAGATTTATTTTCTAGATTTTTTTGTAATAGAATGAAAATAATGAAACCTAGAAACACATGAACTCCTATAACAGAATGATTGGCTAGAAAGGTAAAATACTGTATATAAACTCAGTTATGTCAGTTTTTAAAATGTGTTTGAAGTTATATATACACAACAGTATTGCTAGAAAATTATTTTAGGACTTGAGCGTATTTTTTCCTTTTGCAAGAGAATTGTACAGTCTGCTTGCAAAGCTAGGAGTCAACAATCTAAATTAAATTATTTTATTAAATGTATCTAATTCTGTTGATTTACAGTGGAGTTAGACTTAATTAGTGGAATTAGAGCTGATATTGGCCTTTTAACACTCTACTGTGGTGGTTAATCATGTACTTCCAGGATACCATTAATTCTTTTACTATGTTAGAGGAATTAGGAAGGATGTACGCATGTCAACACTTGGATCTTATTTGAATGATCAAAAATAAAAAAGAATTTAGATGTTCTTCTTTCTAATAATTTTTATAGATCCTTGAATCCGGCAGGCCTCTTTTGATATATTATGCATAGATTTGGTACCCCCTTTCCTTCATCCTATAATCAACATATGCATATTCATTTATACCAGTCACAGTGTTAAAATCTAGGAGAGTGCTCGGAAACTAAAGTATGATATGGTTCCAAATCCTTCTCAAATAGAAATTAAATAGATCAAGTTCATCCCCACTGGTTTCCACAGAGCTACATGAAGAATTAATTTATCATCAGACACCTAAATGGAGTTATTAGTAGGCACTTAAAAATTTGTTTATCCATTTCAAAGTAAATGAACGCTCCAGTCAAAATTCATGTTGACTGTAATTTAACTAAAAGTGATTAGAATTTGCTAGGAGGAAATGCGGTCTCCTACTGTCAAAAATGTTCTCTGATTTACTTTGTGGGCTGAATTTAAGTCAATGATCAAAACTTCCCTTGGAAGATTATGGGCTAAAACAAGTGATGAAATAAAGGATTATGTAAGTAGCTCATTGGACTCATAAAAAGCAATAAATTAGTATACATAGGTTTTATTTACACAAATTTTGCATTTAATTGAAATTCAAAGACTTGAACCTTAAAAAAATGAAGAATGCGTGCAGGAAGAAAAGACAAGTATAAAATTAATGAGGTCCACAATTTTTCAAACTTTCATCCTCCTTGTCTGCAACACCCCCACTGATCTGGTTGCGTTTTTAAATGGAAGTTTACAGAAGGACACCTTTTCTGGACAGTCTAATGCTTTTTCAACAGCAGCTGACAGATGCTTATCAAAGAGTTTCAAGCAGACCATACTTAGAGTAATTTCTGTCAAATACAGGGTTTTTTCTTTCAATTAGCAATTTGGAGACTTCCTGAGGCAGAGATCATACCATCTCCATGATGTTGATAACCACCAATGCATGTATGCTTCAGGTACCTGTATAACGTTTGAACACGTATATATTTGGCCTCCCTGGTGTCCTGTGCCCATGCCTTCCCTGGCAGAGTCATGTTCTATGTGAAGACAAACTATGGGCTTCGCAGCCTTTCTCACCTCCTGCCTGATCATTGCATGCCCCTTCAGTCATGCACTGGGGTTAGAAGCACAGTGTGTGACCTTTTCTAAAGACAGACCATAAATTCGGGACCATGTTTATAGGTACCTTTTTCAAAGCAGGTGATTGCGTTGTACCTCAATTTCTTTCTTAGCAAAATGGTGCTGAGTAGTATTTAATCACCTTACCAAAATACATTTAGATATACTCATTAGTAAGGAAGGTGGGTAAACACACATATTTTTCTGCTGTATAAGACAATTTTTAATTACATGAAAGTTGTATGTATTTGTGAAATTCAGTGATGTCCTTGCGGAGGTGGAAGATGGCATAATATACATAATAATTATTCCTTGGGGTGATAGCACTGTACCAAACGTGCAAGGAACTTGAGCAAGTCTTGTCTGAAGAAAATAATTCTAAAACACCAAATAATGTGTATAGAGTTAGTACAGCATTGAAAAGCTCGTGTTTCTCATTAGTTTTTGAGGCACATTGCTTGTAAGTGGAGTTTGTCAGCTAAGGGATGGGTAATTGAGCTCTGTCTAGTCATGGATTGAGCATGCAGTACGTTGATGTAAGCTCATAAATGACTTTCATTTACTAAACTGACGTACAGTCCTCAGATTCTGGATACTTCTCTAAAATCCCATCTAAGATGGATGATTTCCTTTCAGATTCACTTAAGCAAAGATGTTTGGCCATGTTTAATTTGCTAAAGTAATTTCCAGATGAGTAGTTTCCTCCAATTGTCCATTAACATTAAGTGAGATTAAGGGAGCTATTAAATACTGATTCTTTTACTCAGGAGATGTCTATGCCTAGACAGCTTTCCTGCTGATATTTATGAGAACTCTTATGATATACTTATACTTCATATGCTAAATATTTTAAATTCCTCCAAAGAGACAAAGCAGGTGGCTTTGTACTCGTTACAAGGAAATCTCATTTTGCTGTCCAAATTAGCTGTGGAACCAAAACAACATAAAATGTACGCCCATCTCCCTGATAAATGTTGACAGAACCCTCTAGCCAAAAGTACATCCATTTAAATCCAAAGTCTTATAACTAGTTGTATTCATACAGCTTTTATTTACAGTGGGGAATTCTTTACAATGATCTCTGACAAGCTATCAGACTATGGTAAGTGATGGGTGAACTTCGAAAATACAGTTTAGTAAGACAACTAAAACACTGCTTGTTTATCCAGACTTCACTAGACCTTCTTGGAACATCTGATAAGCTATGGCATTCTCCTGAGATTTTCAGTACTTGCCAACTCTGACTGAGCCGTGCATGGGAAATATTCAAGAGGTTTCTCAAGTGTAGGTGAGATAGGTTTGAATGGAGGAAATTCAGGCTGCTGCCCAATTTATGATCCTTATGTTATATATGAGGTGTCTAGATCTTTTCAATGACCAGTGGAAAACAAATAAACAATGATAATAATTGTTTTGAAGAGTTAAGAATCTTGATGAAATTATTAAAAATATTTTGCAGCTCTAGGCACTTTGAAACACCTCTGCAGACTGATTTTAGTTAATTACCCTGAAATATTTACTTGCACCTGCAATTTACTACATTTCTACAATTGTGACTAAAAATACATTTCCCTTCTTTCCTTTCTCTGCACCTGCCATTACAGTAAATGAGCCTGCTGTGTAAAGTGCTTGATTTTTCAGACCTGTGGTTCTGACATCTTGAGCGAGGGAACTGCAAGGGGGCAAGGACAAGGTCAAAATGAGTAGGAAGGAGTCTGATAAGAACACCTACGTCCAGAATATGTGGTGCAGAGGCAGTGCACACAGGCAGCTGGGTGTATGTTCTGATACACTTGGAGGATGCAGCCTGCCATTTGGGAGGTACCCAGCGCAGATCCCGTTTTGAGAGCACCATGCAGGGCACAGAAAGCAGAGACAGGTTCCTGTTTCACCCCAAAGTGGTGGCTCATGCCTGGCACCTGGCAGAAGGCGTCAGATCTGTGTCTGTTATGCTGTACCATTAACACTGGTGTATGGAAGAGTAGATGCTGCTTGAGGCAGCAGCTCTCTGCAGGGATGGCTGTCTGGTGGCTGCTGCTGCTTGGGAGCATGGCTGTGCACAGGGGCTCTTTCCAGCTCTGTCCTGACACACAAGGGCTTCTTGGAAAAATCTTCTTCTTCATTTGGCTTGCCTAGGTGATTTGATGCTGAATGTCTCTTTGGAAACTTTAGTGAGAGGCACTACACCACCTTCAATGTTCTTTGCCTGGCAGAAGGACCGGGAAGACAGATGCTGGAGGGTTACTGGAAGGTCTATCCTGCACAGCTCCACTGAAGGAGTTCCCTATCTCTAGGAGCCCCTTTTCTTTCATTTGGATACTTGTCTGAAGAGGTTATGCAGCTTTCCAAGAAGGAAAGTCAAAGATGAGATTTCTACAGGAAACATGGGAACTTAAAATTGCTATGAGCAGATGACTTTGAGCTTATTAAACACAGATCGTTCTCTGGAGTGAAATGGATTGCTCTCAATCTTAAAAGAAATGGGTTTTCTGTGTTGAATTTTTATGAGAATTGGAAACCTTTTTCTGCTTTCTTGTGTAACAACTGTAAGTAATTGAATTGGTTGTATTCTAGAATAGATTCTCCGGATAATACTCAGTTTGGGGTATGAACATGCTGGTGATGTTTCTAATCTAAGGCCAGTAAATAATCAATACTTAGATTCTTCTGCTAATATTGGTTATACAAAAACATTTGTACTTTTATTTTTGGGGTTTTTTTTAAATTTCTTTTTTACATGTCAGAACTGAAAGCAAATCCCGCTAATTAGGTTTTTTACTTTCTGCTACAGCAAAATTATTCTTTTTTCGTTCACAGTTGATTCTGGTTATGTGATCCATCAAGTATTTAGTTTATCTTATCATAATTACTTGTATTGATGATAAATATATAACTAAAAAAGTAAAAGCAGCTGCTCATAAAACCAGAGGGGAAATGATGTTCTCCTCTTATAAAAATTCCAAGATGTTAAGAAATTTCCTGTTTCCATTCCAAAAATTTTTTAAATGCTTCTATGAAAAATGAGAACAAATCACACCGAAGGAACTACTCTTTGAACAGCCCACGTGATACCTAAGGAGACCTACAGCTGAGTTCCTGTTCCTGCCTATCAAGAAAAATTCTTTGTGTTGGATCTACTAAAGTTTGTATAGAGCAGTACCTCTCAAACTGGCTTTGAGCCTGACTCATCTACGTATCTCCTAGACAAAAATTTAAGAGTAGACATAATTAGGTGTACAGAAGGTTTTAGAAAATTTTGGAGAGCAAAGCACTGACATCTGTGGCATGATTCTGTTCTCTTTTCTGCTGGTGCAAATGTAGTGGCTTCAGCTGAATAAACATGGGCATATATTACATCTGTATCATAGTCTCTTTTCTTTAGTTCTAGCTCTCCTAAGGTACAAACGATATCAGATAAAACACAGGTGAATTATTACAAAATGTTTCAAAGTTATGGGTCAGTAACTCTCCTGTTCCTCAGAAAAAAAAATTATTATTACTATTACTATTATTATTATTATTACTATAATTATTATTATTATTATTTTTCCTCCAAAGGAAAAGGAGAAGTTGAAGGCAAGAAATTCTGCAAGATGGTTTATTTGTAAAGAAAGAGAAGAACATCAGATGCTAAAAGAAAACTCATTTAGTAATAGTTTATTAAAGATTTTGAAAGAATGAGAGTGTCTAAAAAGGAAGGCCATCCTACTTTTCCATTTTATTCAGATAAACAGACCAAAATATGGATGAAAATTCAGCTCTAGGGAATGTGGTAAGAACAGTGAAACTCTCAGAGCTGTGCCTTCTTATGCTACCTAGTGAAATGGAGAGAAATAGGCACTCTGAGGTCACTGTTCATCTGACCTGTTTCAGACACTGTTTGGAAAAGAATGAAGTGCCTGCTTCTTTCAGTTGTCTGTAACAGGAGCCTGGAGTGACTAACTGAGTTATAGAGATCAGGATTGTCATTATTGAGTCAGGTAAACCTTCACCATTAGAAATGTTTTAGCTAAGTGTTAGTTGCTCAGGTTTAAAAATGCTCTCTCACACTTTGGAAGTGTTATAAAATACAGCAGGGCCATAATTGTTCACTTATAACATGATGACTTCTGTCACATGATCCTCTGATCACTGTGGCACTTGTATAATGTATAATCATTGCCTTTTCATGCACAACTTGAATTAATTAGGATAATTTCTGTGAGTTATGTTTTACTGGTGTGTTAGAAAGAAGTTGTGGAAATATTTGATCTTAGAAACAGCTCTTCTTCAGATGTATATTGACCAACTTCTGCTGACTGCTGTAAAACTTTGGGAATTGTCATTTCTGGTTGGCTCAGAATTCCACTTCTGTTGGCTCAGCCAAGAAATGCGGATCTTGAATTACAATGAAAATTACCTAAGTAACTTCAGTATTTCTGATTTAATGGAGAAAGTAATGGTTCAAAATTAAACAACCAAACTATTATAGTAATTAAAAAAAAAAAATCCATTTATTTACCATTCTCAGAGATTGAGTACTTTCCCAAAATTATGATACCCATGTTAAGGGAATGAACTCTCAGAGTACCCAAGCTCAATTCTGCGAACACTTAAGCACATCAAACTTGATTGTTCTTGCTGACAGAATTACATAATGATTAGATGAAAGGAATCCAGCAGAGGTCATATGTTTGGAATTCAACACAGCATATGTTCTTGTGCCTCATGACATATTACAATGAAAAGTTATTTACAGATTTGCCATAAAAGAAACTGTATTATATATGAATTAGATACCATTCCTTTAAATAGTCTTTACCCTGCCTTGTGGGATTCCCTCTTTTCTATTGTTTGCGTTTATACATTTGCTCAAATTACTGAGTGTGGTTTCTGGAGTTCAGATGTCATACTTTGCTATATCCCTAATATTATGTTTATCGAGAGCAAGGACACAAACCCGATGTTTTCCTACTGCCTAAGATTTAGGAAGCTCTCAAATCTTCTAGTGATCCAGTCACTTTACAAACTGAAAGTGCTAATGTTGTCATCTGTGTGCAAATGCCATGATCATGCGGGAAAAAGGGGTATTTCTGACTCTGCTTCAACTGATTTAAGGTGTTCATTTCAGTCTTGAAAATGGCTAATTCTTCAGAATTTGAAATATCTTTTTTAAAATATTCAGTGTCAAAATTTGCTGGTTTTGTATCCCATTGGAAAATTTTTTAAAAGGCAAAAATTTTATAGTATTGCCAAATGCACTGTTTTGTTTCTTATCTTTTATTTATTTTTATTTCTTTGAAAATGTAATTAAATCAGAGAATTTCAAATGCAACACAATGAACTTCATAGCAACCCCCTCAAGTAAAAAGTTTCAATCAATTTACAATCCTATTTCATTAGTACTCTTGGGGATTTAATTTATTTTTGGAATGTGAGGTCACATGTTATTCAGTTGCCAGCTGAAAGGAAGAGCACAATCATAATTTTACTGGATCAGACCAAGGTGCAACAAGCCCAATGTCCAACAAGCCCAATGTCCTTATCCACATACAGCCCATAACAAATGCCTAGGGAGTAATCCAAGAAAAAGGCTGGTATATCATTACAATTTTCAAAAATATCCTCTCATCCTTTCTTAGTGATTTATGGCTTCCTTAGTAATTTATGGTTCTAGGACTTCCTTAGCCATAGGTAATGTCTTTGTATTTAAAATTATGTAGTGAAAATTTAAAGACCCAAGATCATATTTTTCAATGTTTCCTATGATTGCATCAGGAAATTCTGACAATAATGTCTCAAAAAATATTATTTTATTTTTAAAGAGCTGGCATTCATTTTCATCCGGGTAAATATTTCTATTCCCATCTGTAGTTATCACCATGTCATGAAAAGTCTCACTGAGGTAGAAGGGAACATGTGAGTCCCCTATATAATAAGATGTCATTGCTCTCAGATGTATGTCAACTGGCAGTTTAATTTGGCTTTTGCTCACAGCTTCTTTTTGTTTTTAATTATCGGACAGATAACTTACTCATGAATTGTAACACTTTGCTATGTGGTTTTGGTTTTTGGGCTTTTTTTGTTTCAATCCTGAGGCACGATAAATACTAAGAAAAAAATTCTCTTATGCCAAAAATCAAACAAGCAAATGTAGAATTTGATTAAAACCTCTGTAAGTGTCAGGAAAAATGTAAGGGCCTTTCAGATTTTTATTACATACTGGTCTCTTTTGTCAGGTGGTATAAATCAGTCAGCTTCAATTTATGTTAATAGAACTGGTCTGACTTGTACCAGTTGAGGAACTGGCTCTTTCAGCTTCAGCATATGTATGTTAAGCATCAATGTTAAGTCAATCAAAAAATTTTCTATGACAAATGATGAAGGTATGATAGAAACTAGATGGCAGGGAGTTGTGTTATATGGTGTATTTTAAAATTCAAGGTCAAAGGTGTATATCCCGTTCCAATCACAGTGACTGAGTCTTGAACATCCAGACATTTCCTTTAGAATAGGGGATAAGAAAATAAAAAAATAAATTAAAAAAAATTAAAATAATATGAAACTGTCGGACCATCCCTGTTTGACTGCTGCCCTGAGCTGTCACAAAGAACTGATAGCTCACTGAATTTTTGTGAAAATTTGTCACATAAAAATGTCATTGCAGTGTCTAGTCCTGTCACCGCTCCCAGTGAAGAGATCAAAAGGATCACAGAAGCTAAACTGCTCCTCTTTGGAATGTGTTCTTCCAGGTCAGAGTTAAAAACTCTGGTCACATGAATTAAGATAGTCTGAACGATGTTCATTTAACAACTACTTAGCTGTTTTGCATAAGATTCATTCCACTTGACTGTAGTCTTCTAACTCTCAGGGTGTTGTCTTGTGCTTTCAGTTTTATGAAGAGAGAGTCCGCTCTCCAGACATTTATCACATCTGCCTGGGGAGTTATCGGGTTTTATGATGAGCTGAATCTCCCTCCAGTGGATTTTGTTTTTCTCCCTGAGTGCAGAAGGAGTCTAGATGAATGCCCCAGCCTGCCCACAGAGTTTTTGCAGAGTGGAGGATTAAAACCTGGACACAGAGAGCAGAAGATGGGGTTTCTCAGCAGGACTCCTCATGGTAATTGGCAGAGCACATCCCTTGCCATGAGGGTGTTGTAACCACACAACCATCTTGGGTAAGAGCAGTCACTGCCAACATTTTGGAGACCAGCCACAGCCCACATGTAAAAGTCAGTAGGCAAAGGACACTCTGAGTTTTATGAGTACTGTATACAGCCAGTACAAGGTCACCATTAGGGTTCAGGTTCAGCTCCCAAATTTGAGACCGCATTCAGTATTGAACTTTGAAAAAATAGACCGTTGGGGAAAAACAACACAACCTCTAGTACTGGTAGTCCCATAGCTCTGACTGGATGGCGTGTGGAACTAGATCCTCTCTGAGCCCCAGCTGGTGCCATTACTTACTGCAGCAAAAGGAACTGACATATTTCTATTTCACTGGCTTAAAAAAATAATTTGGTAAATATTTTTTAAAGATATCTGTAGTTGGAAATAAAAAGTTGTAGTCATTGCACCTTGGGAAGAGGGAGAGCAGTTCATTAACAGCAGTTGTTATGAGAAGCATGTGAAAATTTTTTAATGCTGTTTTCTTCTCCTGGGCAAAAGGATCTACTAGAACCTCCCACGACCTCCCCCCCTTCTCTGTTAGCAGCATTCCAAATGGGTTTAATGTTTATATGGATGGTAATAGTTTATTGCTAGATTTTAAATATGTTACATAAAACATGTGTTCTGATTTTCAGTTGATCATGCTGTACCAGAGGGGAGGAAATGCAATTAAAATAAAAACGACACACTAACTGGTATTTCTGAAGGCAGTTTTTAGAATTTAAATTGTGACCTCAGTGTAGACCATAAATATAAAATTCATATGTGCTCTGCTTCCTGCATATAATTACCTATCACAAGGTTCATAGTTTAAATGAAATTCTTTATGAAGCAAGAAATAGTATAATAGTGTTTCCTGGCTTAGTGCCCTACAGGATGCATCAAGCAAAGATACTTTTTCTAATTTTAAAGAGAAATAAAAACATGTGGAACACATGCACTTTTGATGCTGTAATCCTATCAGAATATGTTTGTTTTTATTAAATTTTCCTCATTGAATGCTTCCTTTTCTCAGCGCATTCAGGGGTTGACACCATGTTCCACATGAGTTTAATAGTTATGTGAGCAATCTGAAGGATCTTTCAGATCCTTTTCTTTCCCTCTGTTTATAAATACTTGAACCCTGCAGTCTGCCTATCGGAAATACTTCTCTCATCTTGGCACAAAGCCTGAACAAACAGGATTTGGGTAGGTGAACTGCGTGAGGATTAATCCTTCCAGACTATAGGTGAACAACCTAATTTTGCCTAATGCAAAATTTTTGCTCCTTTAATTGCCCTATCCCATTTTTGTAGCGGGTTAAACCCATTTTATGTGAATGGGCATGGATTCATCTCTCCGTCACAAGAGTCACCATTTTTCTGACTGTTCATCTCTGCATGTCTGTGGCTCTGCATCTTTGAAAACTATTTTTAGGGACACTTTACTGCTTTGCCCCCTGGTTTAGAATGTCAGAGATGTCCATATACCAGCTAACATCACCCTTGGGATTTAAAAGGCACTGCTGAACTCCAAGTTTATCCTTTTTCTTTAGACAAATGGGTTAAGCTCATCAATGTAGTTCATTGTCCACATGCAGTACATAAATCACTTCTTTCCTGAAGAACTCCTCTATATTTTCACACTCTGAGACCTACCACAAGGCATCAAATCATCAATGACCATGTGACATAAACGTCCTTGTTCATTTTTGTCACTAAGGAAGCTCATTTTTTAAAATATTATTTGCTCTTTCAACATTGGTCCTCACTTTCAGTCTTCTAAAACTTTTCTCACTTAAGCACAAGGAAGTGTTTTGGTGGCTCCTACAGTCTTAATTCCAATTGTAGAGAATTCAAAATTATTTACAAATCATGTGGGCTACTTTCTCTCAAAAAATTCTTGCATTCTGTTCACGCTTGCTGTTTAAATTTGTTCTCACTATGCATGTCAGGAAAAAAATAATGTTAAAAAAATAGTTTCTCTACATCTTTGTCATGGAAGTTTGTCTTTAAAAATCTTCAAATGTATCTGAAGAAATCTGAAGCTATGTTTTTATAAGAGTACCGATTTGAATAGATGTATATGACTACATTAAAGGCATTAGAAAATCAGCAAAATAAGAGTGTGTGACAAGCAACAAAATCCTAGATGTATTAGATACTATTTATGCCCTCAGAATTATTATGAAATCTGCAAATATATTTTGCTTAAAAAGTTCTTGAGTTACAGTAACACTCTGCTCACTGTAATCTTATTCACATGCATTCTAAAGCTGTGGTAATCTGTTTTGTGGTGCATGCTCAAGGATGTCTGTGGCTATTATGTGCCCATTGCCACACAAGAAAATTTGGCAGGTAAAAAGAAATGTATAAAGCTTGTGTAGAGATGGCAGCCTACAAAGATGGCAGTGACAGATGTTCTTATTGCAGTAATCTGATCATGGCAGAATGACAACAGTGAAACAACAGGAAGAAAAATGTTTAGAAAGCACAGAAATGCTAGCAGTTCTACTATCAATGGAACAAATAAAGTTTAAGATAGTTTTCAGAGCTCCATTCTGTTGCTTAAATATATTTGTCTAATGCCATGGAAGAACATTGCTATTGCAGCCTATGAACATCTAGTCAATAAAGTCAAAGTTGTCTGAAGATGCTCTCAGCTCAGCCTAGAGTAGGCATCATTGGAGGTCAGCTGCATGGCTCTCCAGACTGTGGGGGAGATTCACTAGATCTTCACTGATGAGATCTTGGAAAGCTTCCTTGTAACTACATCTGGACACGAACTTCTTGGACTCATCATTCTGCAGTTATTTGGGTTTTTTGTGTGGGTCTTTTTTTTTTTTTTTAATGAATTAGTTCCTTATGTTTATATTGTGTAATACCTAATAACATATAGTCTCTTGATCAAAATACAATTCTTCTTCCATGATTTTAGCATTGTAATGTCTTTCTCCTGTGTGCATTCAGTTTTCTGACTCATCCTATATTTTTTCTCTGAGCAGGGTATCTCTGTTATCCAAACATTTATTTTAAGAATATGTATAGGTATGTAATATCTTTGAAATATTACTCCCCACAAGGACATTGAAACTGAGCAATAGATTTAGGAGTTACCGGTGGAGTGGGTGGGAAGGACAAACAGAGAAAAAGTGTGATGACATAAAACCACAAAATGCATCCTCACTTTCTTTTTTTTTTTTTTCACCCTGATAACTCTTACGCAGCTGATATTTATACATAAAAAAAATTTTGTGAGTGAAGCCATTCTTTCCTTTTCCGATGCATTTTTTGGCAGCACTGTATGCATGTAGAGGGAGGATCTTGTCTCATGGGTAGTATTTCACTATTACACTGTCCTACATTTTGCAATTCTAGAAGGAAACTCTTTTCCTTTTTTTTTTTTTTTTGATGCTTGTACCTTTAAGATTGTGTGGTTGTTGATAGTTGCTGCACAAAATTTTTATTTGTTTGATTTGCCTAATCTGTCAGTGTAAGAATTAGCACCTCTACGGTCACCTGTGTACATTTTGTAGACTTTCCTAAATTTCTTTCAGCTTGTCACTAATGTGGACAGTGTATTACCATCATTCAACTAAAATGCATATGGCATATGTGTGCTCCCATCATGTATGCATGTGTCCCCTTGTAGATCTGATGTCTTTTAGTAACATCAGTGAGACAAGGTTTGCTTCTCATTTTCCAGGAGCAGATGCAGGCACCATCTTGTTCTTGTATGCCAACATAATGCATAACAGAAATTGCCAGTCAAAGTTAGAGCACTGTGAATAGGTAACTACCTCAAATCAGAGCATCTTCTGGCCATTTACAGCAGCATCAGACCATATTTCTTACCTTTTGTGTTTTTATTGGTAGTCTTTATCATATCTGAATGGAAGAATTGTGTTTGACTCCTTCAACACTGAGTGAAATCATGTTGCTTGCTACTTATTGAAGAAGTAAATCTTTCTCTTACCTTTGCTCCTCTGCTTGATGTATTGTTTGGAGAAATAAAGCTGCTCTCTTCACTAAAATTGACTTGCTGGAGACTCACCTTATTTCTTTGTATATTAGATGTGTGTCTTTTCCTTTTAAAATGCAAGAACGAAAAGAAGGTGCTGCTTCTGTTATTCTTCTGCTCCGTGAGCCATTTAAAGTTTTATTTGGGTTAAGCACATTTTGATCAGTCCACAGAAGACAGGCCAGGTACTCATCATGTCAGACAGTTGTCATTAGTTTTCAGTTCAGCCCTTCAGACACCTGTATAAACCACTTTAAGCCAGAATCAAGCTCAGCTATAGCACCGTATTTTTGCTGTCTGGTTTGCATTTTTGTCCTGGATCTTTGCATTATTTTCAAGTGTTTGAGTAATGCAAAGGTGCTTACATTTGGGTAAATTCTATCTGGAGGGGACATTATTAAAGACAAACATTATTCGTTCAGCACGTGTAATAATGTCTGGAAGTCTCCACGTGTTGTGGAGTGATCCCAGGCTTTCCAGCCATGGAGGTATCAGTTGAAAAACTCCTTATCTCCCCCAGGGAGGAAACCTGGGATCCATTTACGTGTTCTTTGTAGTTGATAAAAAGATTACAAATGGCCAGTTAATATTTCAAGATTATTCGAACTTACTGATTAGCATGGTAAATTTCAAAACATTAAAACAAATGAAGACATGCTTTTTAAATATATTTCCTTTAATACTCAGAGCTTCTAGGGCAGTTAGTTATAAAAGGCCAAAGGTCAACCGATTGGTTCCAGTCTGGAAATTTAGACGAGGGAAGTTCTTTAGGGCTCCTGCTTTGGATCAGGACCAATTTGAAAGAGCAACAAGCTTGCTTTTTGTTGTTTCCNTTTAAGAAGTGGCTATAATAATACTGGGGGTCCTCACTCCCTACCATGTGGAAATTTGCATCTGTAATATTTTGGTTTGTCTCTTCCTATTTCTCAGAAAATACATAATAGCAGAGCATTGTACTGAGATTCAGAACCATTAAGACTTCATTAAAAATATACTAAAGTATGCCAAAGCATATTTACCAGTATGTGATGTAATTTTGTTATAAGTAATGAAAAACTAAACGACAGCTGTCAAAAATAGTACTTATTATGTTGATTTAATTTTTTTAATTATAGGTCTAAACTCTCCAATAACTATATAAGGATGTATATGTAATTCTATAGCGTAAATATGAAATAAATAGTCCTCGTAAACCCCGATGATGAATAATGTGGAGGTTCTTCCAGTACTGAACATTCATATCCCAAGTTCATATATGAATAGCTTTTGTTCACATAAGGAATCAAAATTTCTCATACAACCTGTTGTATTTTTTTGTTTGATTTTTTAAAAATTTTGTTAAGCAGTTTAGTGTCTGTTTAGTTCTTTAAAATGAGCACTTTAGATGTGGAATGGGACCAAGAAGAAAGACCCTGACCATCCTACTTAGATGTTCATTCAATAAAGAATTAGCCAATACTCTCTACAGCAATTGCTGACCTTTCACCTCTTTTATTCTGTTGCCTCTCCAGCTTTCCAGGACAATATTCTCGCTGACAGGGAATTACACATCATGTAGCTGAACCTCCTATTAAATCTCTATCTGTTGACCTTGTTGGCAAGTAATATCATTCGTCTCCACCTTAAATCTAAATTATTTCTAATTAATTGCTCCATTTATGTCTTCTCTTCATCTCACCAGCTCGCTGGCCAGGGTCTATTTGAACCTATTGATCACCTTTTCTCTGTTGTAGGATGGAGGGCATGCCACAGGCACTAACTTACTTAACCTCCAGCAACAAGAGCACTTAACACCGCAAGGAGCAGGTTCTTCCTTTCCTCTCCTCTGCCCCTCCAAACTCAAACTGAAATGCAAGGATACAGCTTCTCTGTCCTGATTCTCTACCTTTCTCCCACATGACTTTCAAAGGAGTTTATTATTATTACTACAGTGCTTGTTGTCAGAGCCCCTTCTTCTGTCTCTTGAAGTGCCTCCCACGGTCATTGCTGACTCCAGGGACCTTTCCTGTCAGTTTTTACATTAATGACATTCCCAGTGTACCTGAAATCTGAAATATTTATGTTTGCAGATGACAATGTTCCTCTGTTTGCCGCTAATGTCTCCTTCTCTCCTTTGAAAAGACATATGTGATCAAGTAGCTTAATAATATGCAGTACCTCTTTCCTCTCTACCCCTCTCTCTTGACAGAAATGTGGCTCTACTCTTTTCCTGCTCACAAATTAGTTATCCTTTCATGCAGCACAAACTTTACAGTTCCAGAAAAGTAGCTTATCTTCTTCCTTAATAAGATGCAAATGTTTTGCATCTACAGAGGGGATCTCTTTAGGTCAGGGCCAAGGACTGTTGGCTCAGCAGTGCGGGAGGCCCCTGTGCTGCTTTGCCTTTGTGGCCGGTTTGGATTTTCAGAATGGCCACGTGCATAAGTACACATGCAAACGTATGCAAATCTGTAAGTGTACCTATGTATGCACACAGATGTCTTCCTCCCTCCCCCAAGACCGCGGTGGAGCATCCAGACCGCATCCAGACCTTTCCAAGGGTATTGCATTCATTTGGGGAGGGGGTGGGGAAGGGGAAGAGAAAGCTTCTTGTCAAATATTATGACTACTTCAAAGGAATGGAGTCCTAATCTATTTAAAATACCAAGTACATTTGGATAAGGCATGTAAATTAATGTTAACTTAGGGAATACTGCAAGTAGACAGCTAAAAGGGGTGGAGATTGTTGAGGAAAATTAATTAGGAGGGGAAAAGGAAATCAGGAATTTTTATTTAGAAAGAAAGAAGGGAACTTTCAGCACTAGGATATATATTATTTCCTGTGAAAATAAAAATGTGGCCAGCCAAATTGGTGGACAAAACTGTATGGATTAAAAATGAAAGGGAGTAAAGGATAGCTCAGGGGAATGATAACTCATCTCTAAGCTTCTAGTTCAAACGAACCCAGTCAGTAAGGACAAGACACCCCGCCCAGCAGTCACTGGAGTATTGAACTGAGATCTGAATGGATCTTAGCACAATTTACTGTTTCCAAGGTTCATTTGATGTCTGCTTCTGAGCAGGTGCAAGGGGACATACACAATAGTCATAAGGTAAACAGAGTGAAAAGGATAACCCCAAGAAATACATCTGTGATGCTGAGCGATGGCTCCTTTTGCTGATGTGAAAATGAAATTGCTCTGAAGACCTACCATGAAATGAACAAGAATGAGAGGTCTCACAACACTTTCTACTCTGTCATTTTCTAACTCCTGGAGTTTTTGAAGAAGTGAGGAAAAAAACCTCAGCAACAGCGAAGTATTAACCCTGTCTGTTTGTTGGGTTTTTATTTTCTCTGGTGTTTTTTTTGTGAAGTGTCTGAAGACCATACATAGGAACTATTTGGCAATGAGGGCTGGAAGGAGTACATCAAGCAACATGGAAGGTCTACCCAGAAGAGTGCAGTGGTGTGCAGAGATACCCAAGTTGTCTTAAACACCAGCAGCTCTCACCACATGAGAGCAGCAGACTCTCATTGAACGTAATGAATACATTCTTCCCTCCTCAGCCTGAACAGAGCACTTAGCTGGTGTGAAGACTGCTCCCACTTCTCTGCAGATGTGCTCAAAGTCAAATCTGAGGATACAATATTAACTCCAGACTCAGATTTACAGCGCTGAGCTGACAAGAAGTGAAATATTACTGAAGCAGTGGAGAGGAGGTATGTGACTCATCCTTAGAAGGAGGCTGAAAAATGGAATTGGTGCGGCCACTCCTTCTGCCTGTAGAGAATGGCTTCACCTATGAAGGAACTTGTGGTCTTCTCACAGAGCCTTTTCTTGAATGAACTTCTCCTGTGCCTCTGAGGTCCTCCTGCTCGTTCTGGGTGGTCTATACAGGGAATTGCTCACTAGTGCCTAAGCTAGGCAAGTAACTTCATTGTGCATCTTCTTTTTGGAGTTAAATTGTTTCAGTAAGACAGATCACATGCAGAAACATACCTACTTTGCAATATCCCAGGTGACAGATGCATCTCAGACTTATGCAGATGTTTGCTGTTCTTTTTAGCTCTTCCATGCTTTCAGGTTCAAATGACCATAAGAAAAAACCCCAAACAACCAACAAACAAGCAAACAAAAAAAAAACAACAAAAAACCCCCAACCAAACAAAAAACCCCAAGTACCACACAATTCCAGCTGTAACTCACTAGAACATTGGGCTACATCCAGTTCATCACAGATCTGACCATAAAAGCCAATGAGTGCTTTATTATGTTGAGGCAGGATTCTTGAACTCAAGTTGAATGGGGGAGCCAAACTGCTGCACTTTAATCCAGTCTTCTTGGGGGGAGTTGTAACCAGTGGAAAGCGGCTTTTCAACAACCCAAAGGTTTTTTCTTGGGGAAGGGGATACATTCCTAACCAGTCAGAGAGTGGCCTCACATCTAAAAGATGTGAAAGGTGAGGATAAGACTGCTCTCTGAAAGTAGTCTGATCTTTGGCTTTTTTTCTCTCAGCAAGATCAGTATACTCAAAAGTAATTTTAATCTTTTGGCCTCAACTGGCTAAATTATAGAAATTCTGCTGGATATGGAAGATTGCAGACATTAGATTTCCATCAAGCCGAAAGAATTCCCATGTCTACCCATGTCTCAGAGGGTTTGTTCATATCTAAATACATGCTATATATATATATGCTATATATATATACATACATGCTATATATATATATATATATAAAAACACACACACATTCTACATATACAACTCAATGCTACTAATTCATCTGTGTTTCCTCAAGAGCAGGAACATTGGAGTGGTAAGCACAGTTTGGGATAACATGTAAAATCTATGCACTAACTTTTTATGGGTATGAAGATTTCCAGCATATTTAAATAACATTATAGTTTTAAACTTTGTACTACTGGCCTCTTGTCCAAAAGCCATTGTGATAATTTTCAACAGTCTCTAGAATATTAGCTAGAGATTATGTAGTTCTTCCTCTCTTTTCCTAACCTGTTGAGAAGTATTATTTTCAACTGTTAAGCAGTGATTGAATTTGAGAAAATGCTGTAGTGGTGCATGTAGGGTATATGGCTTTTTAATCACTTCAGGACAGGCAATATTACTGTGCATCCTCTGTGCCAGAAGCTATTAAATAATCGCTAGGCTACCTGCTGCACCTTATAATAATTCTAATTCTTTTTTTACAAATGTTTGCTTTGAACTAGTTCCAGCATCTGTTACATAGCAGGTTTTTAATCTTGGTTCTTACCCATGCATATTTACCTGTGGCTGTCAAAGACTAAGCACATTGGTTTATTAGCTGCTCTGCTAACCCAATCAGGCTGATAAATGTATTCGTCAAACAACAGCAATAAATCAGAAAGCATTTTGGATAAGATATGACTTTGTCCTGTTCAATCAGCTGTTTGAAATCATTACATTTGAATATATGCACTGTCGTTCAGATGAGAAGCAGTGTTTAAAATGAAGGTCAGTGAAGCCTTCAAAGAGCTGATGGGTAACAGGAGATGAGACCAGTGTAAGCTGAGGTCAAATATTGCTGGGGTTGCACTATGCTATAATAAGTTGAAAGAGAAGGTGTCAGAGACTGAAAATAGTTCATGCCTCAAACATTGATATAAAGTTTTAAAGAAGCTACAACCACAGAAAACTCCTTGAAGAACTTTGGACTGTAAGTCAAACTACTGAGATTAATCAGATGAAGGGAAAACCCATTCTTTCATCAAACTCAGGCCCGGAGAGAAACAAACAAGTAAACAAAGAAGAGAATGTGAGCCAAACCCAGCAGCCATGCTAAGGATCTTCCCTGGCTGAGTTTGGGGTGGGGGAGACCAGAGCCCACAGAAGCCAGGTTTACACAGACTCCCACCTGAAACGAGGCGGGGGGGAGGAGGTTTCGGGTGTAACATCTGCTCAGGGGCAGTGAACACCCATCCTCTGTCACACAAACTGGCCCAGCTGTGGAACCCCCAACCCCACAGGCCACATCCATGGGACTTTCACGTGAGAGGCAGCTGAGGGGGAGTCATAATCCATCAAAGACCCCCCCAAAGTGCTCCCCAGAGGCTTTTCACCGCAGGTGATGCAGGTGATGCAACAGTTCCAGAGTCTGCTGTAAGAGACTGTCCCCTTCCCCAGGGGGATGTGCCTGGGCACTGCTACCTGGCTCGAGGGTTTATTAACCCATGGGATTCTATGCTCTCAGGGGGACCTTCACCACCAAGAAGACCAGCTGGAGAGGATCAACAGAACATCATTGGGATCCACGGAGTGGTGATATTTTCCTTATTCTGTCCCTCCCACCTGTTTTCTACTTCTTTCTTTCTTTTCTTTTTCTTTCTTTCTTTCTTTCTTTCTTTCTTTCTTTCTTTCTTTCTTTCTTTCTTTCTCTTTCTTTCTTTCTTTCTTTCTCTCTGTCTGTCTCTTTCTCTCTCTCATCTTTACCACCAAATAAAACCCTTACTTTTGACTGGCATATGGTCTCATTTGCACCTTAATTCAGGCAGAGGAATTTCCAAAGAATCTTAATAATAATTGGATCATAACAGAAGGAAATAGAAAATCTTGAAAATTCTTTTTCCCATCAAATCTGAGACAATTGCCTCAAAAGACACACAGTGTAGTACTTTGCTTCTTAATTCATGCTGCAAAGCTTAGTGGTAAAGAGAAATGTAACACATACATCTGGAATGGTGTGGAAGAAAAACTTTTATACATGCATTATAGAAATGGTGGTGAATTAGACAGCATTACATTCCTAGAATGCTAAAAGTACATCCCAAGAGTAACCTTATTTACTCATATAAACACAACACTAGAATAATGGCGATGGTTCACTGTTTCACACCCCAGTATAGAATTTGTATATGTACATGTAAAGTCTGGATCCATTGTCTTTTTAACATTAGATTTACAGTTAATCTACCTAATCTTTTGCTCACTTTGCTGTCTCCTTATGCCTATTGCTTTTAGAATAACTACCTATGAACTGGAGAGGCTGTGCTAATGTTAACATAGTTCATCCAGCCAGGAACACTACACAGTACACGAGCAATATCCAGGACTTTTGGGGGGTCTCCAGTGAGCCTCAAGAACAAAAGCAAATATAAGTTTACCGTGTTTGCTGTTGCTGATATTTTACAGTAAAATAATAAGGAAAAGGGAACTTAGATGAAGAAAAAAGGGTAATATAGAAGAGGAATGGAATGTAAAAGATGCTTGGAAAACCTTACTGTACCCAGCATAGGTAGCTGGCTGGGGACCTTAAGGGATTCAGCTACTGTTTGAATCTCTGGGCTGGAAAGAAAAAAATCTGAGGAACACAGTGAACCCTTTTTGAGCAAACAATTCAGTTTAAATCTGTAAGCCTGGAAGCATTTAAGATTGCAGGATGTATGAGTTGTTTTAAAAAAGAGTTTTTGTTTCTATTTTGTGACATATAATTCTGATATGTTGGAGTGCAGTACAAGTTTGTGTTTTCCCTATTATTTTCCCGCAGAACAATTTCATTTGTGCTCTGATTTCAAAATGCGTAGTCAGATTTTTCTGGAGACTGCGATTTCAGGAAGCCTGTAATTCACACCTTCAAGTGGTGTTAGTCTAAAGTAAAGCATTCTGTTTCCATACTAAAAACCTGGACACCTGGCCACAAGAAGATGAAGACGGTAGTGGCATCTGATTAGCTTAGCAAAAGAGTATACAAACAGTCCTATGGCAAGAGCCAGGCAATAACTATACCAAATATTGCAGTCTAGTCTAACACGGGTTAATACTTCTATCTTTATAATCTTGCAAAACACATTTAGAGATGTACCCTTGTGTTATTTCAAATTATTTCCTCATTGTTTCTCCATGAGAAATGCACACACATAAATTGTTTTTGAAAGCTCATCTCCGACACCATTTATCCACTTTCCTTCAGATATCTGATTTGCCAAAACCCGAAACCTTGCTTTGTGGTATATGAGACACTTCCTGACAAAATCCCCATTTAAGGGCTAGAGACGGGGTGTCTCCTGGGGACTGGTAATGAGATACAGAACAGAATTCTGCAAAAGTTCAAAACAAAAGTACACGCCATGTGAATCAAGCCTGGTTTAATGTCTTGCTGGAATGAAACATTTCATGTTTCTGTGCAGAAATCAGACACAGCTCGTCATGTGGTCTGATTTGGATATGGAATCGGACATTACTGGAGCTTTAGCAATATTTCCCTTTCCAAATGTAATTGTACAAAACACATACTGTAACTGAAAAGATCCTGTCAGCATATAAGGAGCTGCAGAGTTGCTGCAGAGCAGTCATGTACAACAAGGTGTATAAGCTGTTCTAGAGTAAGTTGCAGCATCCCAGGGCACTTTTTGCAGCAGTTGGATGTAGCAGCTTCTCAGGGCCTTATGTTGAAGTTGTGCACTACCTAAACCAAATTTAATTTCTGGGAGATTTGCACACTCTGAAAGGGACAGACGGGATACTGTGGAAGAGCTGAATGCACAATCTGAGAACCCATTAGTATTCTACTCCTTTTGGCTGGGATAGAGTTAATGTTCATCATAGTATCTTGCATGGTGCCATGTTCTGGATTTGTGAAAAAAGCAGGGTTGATAATATAAAGATATTTTAGCTATTGCTGAGCACGGCTTGCACGGAGTCAAGGCCTTTTCTGCTCCTCACACTGCACTACCAGTGAATAGGCTGGGGTTATACAAAAAAATTGGGAGGGGACACAGCAGGGACAGCTGACTCCAGCTGACTAAAGGAGTATTCCATACCATATAATGTGCTCAGCAATAAATATAGGGAAAGACTGGGGGAAGGGGAGATGTTTGGAGTCATGTTGTTTGTCGTGCCACACAACCATTAGGTGTGATGAAGCCCTACCTGTGGAAATGGCTAAAAATCTTTCCAATGCAAGTAGTGAATGAAACCCTTATTTTGCTTTGCCTGTGTGTGTGTGTCTTTTGCTTTATCTTTTAAAAACTCTTTATCTCATCCCATGAAGTTTTGTGCTTTTACTCTCCCAATTCTTTCGCCTATCCCACCTGATGGAAGGAGTGAGCAAGCAAATGGGTGGTGCACAGCTGCTTACAGGGGTTAAACCACAGCAAGTACATAAGGGTTGTAGGCTTCAATATATATGGAATGTGCTACTGGAGGCTACTCTGAGGCAACCTCACAGTCCTTCTGTAGGATTTTAGACACCAGTCCTCTCTTCTCTGCATTTCCTAGTCCTTGTCCAGGCATTTGCTGTCTTTTGGGGCTCATACCTTGGTTCACATTCAGTGCAGGTATACCAATTACATAATGCTGGAAGTGCCCATGCACATTTAAATGGAAATCACAATCCTAGCCCACAGAGTAATCAGCATTGCTGCGTGGGTTGATTTTGGCAGGTTTGATGGGCATTTTTACCAGAAATGACTCAGATTCACTTGAGCCTCACTCATCTTATGCCTCTGGAAGGCTCTGAGAAACTTGTTCTTTCTCAGAAAAGACATTAATGGATATTTCCCAAGTGTTGCTTTGCAGCCATTCCTCTTCAAGAATATATAGGATACATAATACTTTTTTTTCCTTGTGTCTCCCTCTAATAACATATCACAAATGAAAGTCAAATTTGCTTTCTCAGTTTCATGTCCTCAGTTTAGAAGGTTACTTAAACCCAAATAACTCCAGATCATCCTCTTTTCATCAATCCACTTACAGATTTAATTCCATTTCAAGCAAAAAGAAAATGAGGTATTTTGGGCTTAGGGAAAAGCAAACAAATTGAGAATACAGATCTTGGATAAAAACAAAAAAGCAGAAAGCAACATTAAAAAATCACATCTGCTTGCAAGAGAGACTGAGACAATACAACATACCTTGACACGTGACTAGAAAAAACAAACCTCACAGTTGGCTTGCAGTCAGACACCTGCTCTGAAACCTATGACTCAGTGGATCATGGTTCATTAGCCCACTCAAACTATTTTTTAATTATTGTCACATTTTATTATTCAAAACCTTGGCCACTTCCCAAGAAAAAGGATCATCCTCCAAAAATGTCCTTGAATTCTACTGAGAGGAAAAGAAAAGAGGAACTTGGGGTAAAACCAAATTAGGTTATATTATTGACAGTAAAATCCCCAAACCTGGACATGTCTATATTAATTATGAGATTTGTCCTGAATGTATAGTTCAGTGGGGAATGCTGTTTGTGACCAGAGAAAAGCAAAACTCTCTTGACAGTTTTTCATCTAATCTTCAAGTATCTTAAGGCACTTGAGAGAATTTTTGGTAACCAAAACAAACAATGAAGACTTTTTCTTTTTTTCTTTTCTAGGGAATTATGTATCTCCCATAGACATCTATATCTCATGTATTTTTGGCATGAGGTATGATGTAGCTAACTTAGTTTTAGAACACAATTGCTCAAGAATGCTCTCATCTCTTTTCCTGATGAAACAGAGCCATCAGCTTCCATACCTACTAAGTTGTAAATGTAATGTGTACCCAGTGAAAAAAAATCTTAGATCAGCAGAGACATAACACTGTCTTTTAGTGTTTAAAATGAAACATCAGAGAAATTTAAAACCTTATCATAAGGTAGTTTTGCTTAGATTTTGCTCTAGAGATAACAAAATTCAGAATAATTACCTATTTCTAGGCTTTCAAATTCTGTATGTTTGGCACCTTACCTAGCACAAAGTACTCTGACTTGGGGAAGTAAGAATCTCACTCTCTGTAGGTTCCATCACCTATCAAAACTGTGTAGAAGTCTGAAACTTTGCCCAAGTCCACCAGGACCCTCAGGTCCTTCTCTGCAGAGCTGCTTTCCAGCAGGTCAGCCCCCAGCCTGTGCTGGTGCCTGAGGTCATTCTGCCCCAGGTGTAGGACCCTGTATTTGCCTTCGTTGAACTTCAGATGGTTCTTCTCTGCCCCTCTCTCCAGTCTGTCAAAATCCTTCTGAAGGGCTGCACACACAGCACACTGGGATATCAACAAGTCCTCCCAGCTTGGTGTTGTCAGTGAACTCAATGAGGAGGCATCTGCCCCTTCATCCAAGTCATTGATAAATAAGTTAGACACTACTGGGCCCAGTATTGAACCTTGGGGGACACAACTAGTGACAGGTCTCCAACTAGACCCTGTCTCATTGATTATGACTCTTTTGCAGTTGTTGTTCAGCCAGTTCTCAGTCTACCTTATTGTCCCCTCATCCAGTCCACACTTCCTGAGTTTGCCTATGAGGATGTCGAGAGAGAGAGTGTCAAAAGCATTGCTGAAATTGATGTAGACAATATCCACTGCTCTCCCCTTACCCACTGAGGTAGTTGTTTCATTGTAGAAATTAGGTCAAGCATGATTTACCTTTAGTGTAAATCTGTTAGTATGCTGACTGCTCCTGATCACCTTCTTGTCATCCACATGGATAGAGATGGACTCAAAAATGAGGAACTGTATCACCTCTCCAGGGACTGAGGTGAGGCTGACTGGCTTGTAGTCCCCTGCATCCTTCTTCCTGCCCTTTTTGAAAGACTGCGGTTACACTTCTTTTTTCCCAGTCCTCAGGCACCTCTCCTTTTCTCCATGACCTTTCAAAGATGATTGTGAGCAGCCTAGCTGTGATGTCTGCCAGCTGTCTCAGCACTCGTGGATGAATCCCAGCAGGGCCCATGGACTTGTGGATGTCAAGTTTTCCTAGGTATTCTCTAATGAAATCCTCCTTGACCAAGGGAAAATCTTCTTTCCGACATTCCTTTACCTTGGTCTGCTGGGTCAGAGATACCTGTGGTCAGCTGCTAGCTCGTTGTAAGTAATCTCATGCTCACTTCATGAAAGCACAGAACTGCCTGATTTAGACAATCCATATTCTAGTTCAAATTCTAGATCAGGAGAGATCTGTGCAATTTTCTGATTGTCTAATTGTGTCAGCACACTAAATTTTTGTAAAGTTTAGCCTTCAATGCACTTCAAAGTCTTATCTGTACCCCTAAGTATGACTTCTGAGAAACTCTAGGGACAAAGAAGGAAATTAATCAAGAAGTTAGCTTCTTTTTTTAGCTGATACCCTGTTATAAAGCAAGGTTAGAATAGAATTACTAGTGGTTAGTTATAAATAAATAAATTTGGTCCTTTTTTTTTAGGAACTTTGGAAAAAAATGTGTCTGAGATTTGCTTCTAAAAATGAGAGAAATAAAATATAGGTGTAAGATTGTTTATAATAAAAAAGTAAAGTGGGACAAATCTCAGTAAGACTTGTGTTCATGATTCCTAGAGGTAGGACAGTGTCTAGTTCAATGATAGAGGAAGAACTCCATTTAGTATCTGCTCCTTTTTACTTCATGACAGCTTTCAGAGTACTGGCAGACTCTCGTTCTTTCATTACTTTCCAGAGAAAAGAACACATTCCCCTACTAGTGGAATTAATCACCTTTCTGGAATCTCTGGCCTTGGGAAGGAAGGATTTTTGCACTTATCTTTGTTCAGTCCTAAAAAACTTATTGGGAAATATGTATTTATATTCCATGCTAAGCTTACCCCTATATAATACTGATCTTTATCCCTTAAGGTTTTGTTCTTTCTTTTCATTTTTTTTTTCATTCAAATAATTTCTCTGTCTCAGAGGGCAAAACCCTGACCTGTCAGATTGTGCACAGCAATTTTAGATTTTTCCATAAATATTTGTAGTGGTTGGAAGGGTAGAACTTAGCAACTGACCTTACTGTGTCATTACTTCTGGAGTGTTGTTTACTCTGAGATGAGACAAATGGAAATTATTAAAGTAATATTTTATTTAATTCAGTAGAGGGGTCATATGAGAGAAGATAGCATGGATATGATTAACTGTAAATCAGTATTGTAAGGTATCAGAAATGACTGGAATAATAAAAAAATCCTCAAAATCTCTCTTACAATGTATCTAGAAAGAAGAAAAATATTCTTGCCAACAAGTAGTATTAAGTATTACTTAATAGTAACTTTTACTCAGATTTTTGGCACAGCAGTACTGTCTCACTGGGGCTGGAAAAGGACAGAAAGACCCCCAACCAAAACACTCTGACATCAGTCAATATAACCTAGGAGACACAAGGTTTCTGGCTAGGCACATGCAACATTACGTACCTGCCCTGATTTTGTCTGGAGTGTACCATTGTTCACCCTTAGAATATCACAGCTCCAGCATTATTCAGTTTTTTTGCTCTTCCCTAATGTAGCTGGGTGGGCTGGTTCATGAGGCTGGAGAAAGAAATTTACAAAGGCTCACAGGAGAAGAGAAACAAGCTTTATGGGAGTTACGCTGTAGTAATTAAAACAAAATCCCAGAAGAACCTCTTTCCCTCAAAAATGCAGGCCAATTTGTAAATAAAAGCAAAGTTTTTTCTTGAGACCCACAGGAGAGAGAAAAGAGGTTGGTTTTGGGAATGAGCCTAAGTCCAACAAGCTTCATCTGATATTTACAAAGCTCCTAAAGTGTAAATGAGTAAATGACTGGACAAATAATTTCACTGCAGCAGCATCCTCGTGTTACTTATCTACTTGCCAAAATACTAATTTCTTGGGAAAATATGTATTCAACATTGATTAAGATAAGTAGCCAATTGAAGAGTATTTCACTAGAAAAGCACATGGATGCTGCAAGAAAATTAAAACTTTTGCTCTAGTACTATTGTCCCATACTGGTATTTTGCACAAAATCTGTCATTGCACAAAACTACTTTTAACCTTGCCATTTTCAAAAGTTCCATTCAAATCTGACTATCTTATTTTACTGTTTAATTATTCTGCATAATATGACTTTGATTGGGGAAACAAAAATAACCTGGCTTTATGACCAGTCCTGAAAATTACTAATGTGCTATTTTCACATTTTTGTTTTTTCTCAATGAAAAAATCTATGGTTTTGGCTTGTCTGAGGGGTTTTTTTGGGGGGAAGTTGGGAAGGTGTACAGGACTACAAGTGATAGACCTCTCTGATGTTAGCAGTTAGTATAAATTAAGAACTTGACCAGAGAAATTCTGCTCTTGGTGAAGAAGTGAGGTAGCTTCATTTAGGAAGAAATAATTTCTTAAGTGTTTAATATCGTCACTGGACAAAAAGTGGGAATTTTCGGTTGGACATAGGGGATCATAAGCCTTCTAGGTAAAAAAATTCACAATCCAGCAAAAATGTATTATAAGTCTGTCTGGAAACTGAGTATTAAGAATTACTGCAATACGACTAAACATTAAATGGTATTCAGAGCATTATTTAAACAATAAAAAATTTCACTACACGACTAGAAGAAATTAGTTTCTGTTATAAGTTGAGGGTTTTACTGAAAAGAACTTTAAGACAAACTTCTGAAGATCATACCATCATTTTATGCTGCAAAGTGTATTTGCCAGTTTTCACTCAGGTTTACAACTGAAGGAGCATGTTAGAACTGACATCAGACCTTTTAAGTAATAGCAACGGATAGGAGCTTTTTTCCGTCTCCACTTGGTAAAGAAGTTGCAGCTGTTTCCTCTAGGTATAGAGTCCAAATCCATTGCTTTTTTTTTCCCTTCTTCTATTATTTTGTGGGCTTGCTTCTTGTACTGCTTGCTTGGAAACCCATACCTTGATATCAGAAGGACTGAAATGAGGCTCATTCCTTTGGAGCTCTCATTGGGAACTTTTTTTTCATTAATACTTCTCAGGTTTACATCAAAACTTATAAGCAGAACTTCCTGGAGTTAATTCTGTAATAGTTTGTGCAGATCAGTTTTAGTCTTTAAGTTGTTTAGAATACCTTTTGGCCAGAATTTCAATAACCATAAACAGTCCAAATATTCAAGATAGGATTCTATTCTGAAGCCCATGAAAAGCAGGTTAAACTGCCTCAGCAATTAACTTTCCTTCCCTGATGTGCCAGGGATGATTTGTTGGTGATGAGAACATGTAAAATTCTTCTCTAATTTTGTAGGCGGTTTGGGAAAGGGAGAATGGATGTGTAGGACAGCTGAAAGAGTCTAAGATGTGTTCTTTTAAATGGATGATAGATGATATGTGTTTAATTAAATTATTCTTATGCGAGTTTGCTGTGGAAAATTTTGATTTATTCTACAGGTATACAGAGTAATAGATACATACATGCTATTGTAATGAATTAAAGAGATACAATATATAATTATGCTTATGATTTGTAAGAGAAGCTACAATAAAAAAAGAATTTGTTCAAATAAATTCAATCTTGAGGACAGTGCATGTCATGAGATCAATAAGCAGCATTTATTAAGCAACTGTTGTAGAAGAGGCAGAATTCTGGCTTCGTTTAGATCTCACTGGAAATGCAGGCAAATGGATGAGGTGGAAGAGACTAAATGTTAAACGACTAATGTAGCTAAGTGGAAAAAATAATGCTATTGAAATGTGTCTACTTGAATTATAATTTAATCAAGATGTCATTTGTCCTCAATTACATAAAGATACCTTTAAAAATACCTATACTATGTCCAGTGCAAGTTTATTACTTTTTAATATGAACCCAATTGGCAGTCATATCCAGTTAAAGGATGAAAAGATGTAAGATGGAAAGTCTTACTGAGAATACTAAGGTGTGTAGATCTGCACTTTTACATTTTTTACCATTCAAATCGCTGTGGAATGCAAGTCTTTGATGCCTGTTAGATCCACTTTTTATGAGACAGAATTTTTAATATTAGAAGTTGGATAGCACTAGAGCAACTTCTGAATCCCTGTTGGTAGGTTTAAAAAAAAAGAAGAAGAAAAAAAAAGAAGAAAAAAAGAAAAAAGAAAAATATTTGAGGAATTTGGTGATGGAAATAATTGGAGCATGCTTTATTCTCATTTCAACCAGTTGTGTGTCAACCAATTTTGGAGTGTTTAAAAGTATTAGAAAAATTAAGCTGTATTTAGTGAATGTCCACACTTGAAGGAGGCTGATAAATGTTTTCTTTATGTGAAACTAGTAGTTGTAATTGGCTAGTGCATTTTTCTATGCCATTTTGGTATATCTTAAAATTATGGGCATCAGAACTTTTTGTGCACATTACCTCCATCTTGAAATATATTCCATATTGGGACTTCTGCATTCTTTATTTTGCACTGTATCCAAATTGTGAGGAAACATATGAGTCAGGAAACCAACAAGCAGGGGTTCAATGGTTCAGTTCTGTTACCTGAACACAGACATCAATGACACCTGGGATTACCTGGGGCGCCATGGATATTGATGCCTGGAAAATACACCCATGATCTATGGAAGACGCTAGGGACATTTCTGGGCAGCTGGAACCCAAGGAGGACACTCTGCAATATATCCACTTGTCACTTTGCCAGGCAGCTGAATTGCATACCGAGAGTGGAATTCAGGCTTTAGATTCTGCAGCCAAAATTTAGGTTTCCATGCCAGAGACATGTAAGTAAGGTGTCTATGCTCCCACTGAAGATGGATTTAATCTATCTTAAGGGCTATTCAGAAAAGCCAGAAATATGCAACTGGAGTTCAATTTATTCAGCCACAGTCGAGTGTCTGGTGCTTTTTTTAATGTCTACTGGAACTCTGATTGGCCTCCAGCTGTCAATTCAGAAAGGCAAGGTATCTCATAGGTTCTACAATATGTCCAGGAGGTCTGTGTGGATCACAGTGGTGACTCATATGATGTTAAACCATCACGTGTGGACAATCAAGTCCTCACATTTAACCAGCTTAGTAGCTGTCTGTACCCCACTCACTGTAGTGTTTGTTCCCCATTGACACTATACGAGTATTTGGACACTTGGCTCAGATGTAGACACTCTTATTTACATGTTGAATCTGGAACTGGATGCCATTCCCGTTGGGTTTTTTTTCAGAACAGTCACAGAATAATGGTGCCTATGGAAGGCTTAGCTGCTGATGGAACAGGGTACTATAGTTCAAATTGTTTACACAGGAGTGAATTCCAAACAGGCACCAAATAACAGATTTAACATGCCCATTTTCTCTATGTGTCATGAGAGCTCAGCTGAACGGGTTGAATGAGCTTTTTGCCCGGAACACAGTATAACATTAGCTGCAGCTAGATGGTTTCAATCTGGAATTAATTTTCATCCATGTAGCCTGGAGTCTCGGAAGAGAATGCTTATGATTGCCAGTACAAGGTATGTACTCCTCGAAAGAACTGTATCTGCAACTTTCCCCTTTGAGATCCTACCAAGAGAGGTGAACGGAGTAACCAAACAACCTTCTTCTGGCAAAAATACTTGTTACTCTGCATAATGGCAATGAAGCTTTGGAAGACAGAGGAGCCTGGAAGATAGTCTGTGTTATACTTCTTTATCTCAAGGTTTTCCATCTACTCTTGGAAAGCTGAAAAGGCCCAGCTTTCTTGCTATTCAGACATCTGTGCCTGCCTTAGGAATTTTTGAACTACAATTTCTCAGAATTAGACAGAACCTTTATCGTGCCTGAATTCTTTATTTTCAGTTTCTGCACTTTGGTCTGGTTGAGTAGGGTCACTCAGTCTCCTCCTGCAGGAGTGACTCTACCTTCTAAAAGAAGGACTAATCTTCACAACGTTTTATTGGTTTCTGCTTCCACTCTGTAATTCAGTGATGTGGACATCTTGGAAGACCAGTGACTCCACTGCCATCACAACTGTGCACATGTCTAGTCTTGCTTAAATTCTGAAGAGTAGAGAATATAGCCTGTCACTTCCTTGAGTGATCATCTATTTTGTTAGTCCCCAGCATAGTGATCCTGATCGAAAATTCTGAGCTTTAAGGCAAATTTCTTGTAATAGTACTGTTAAAATTCCTACTGCTGCTATTTAAAACTGCTACTAACTGAATTTAATTTTACTAAACTAGCTAAAAGTTTTTAAATACAACAAAATCAGCTTTATATTGCCAGATGTGTTAGATAAACTTTTTAAAAATGAAAATAACTAATTTTTGTTTTGAAAAATGCTCCCTTAATAAAAAAGGGTTTTTTTTCTTTTTAAAAACATTCAGACTGAAATTTTTCGTCAGGAGTATCATGTATAATCAAAAAAGAAGGTAATCAGGATGTATGACCACTGTGAAAAAAAAGTTACTATTGTGATTCATAGTCACCAAATAAACTTCAGCATTATCATGGTGAACTGTATGCACTTCCATGGATGATGATGAAAAATAAAATAAACCTTAGCACACAGAAACTCACTGTTGCAGTATGATGACTCGTAATTGCTAAGGCAAATGCTGAATTATCTCAATAAACTCATGCAGAACAAAACGACGATAAGAGACAGACTTGCATACAAATGTTCATCTTCATTAATGCTGAGATGAAAATAGGCAGTGTGCCAGCTTAGTACATGAGTATTAAGGTCAGATCATAATCTTTTCCAATAACGGCTACAGGTACCTTAATTAACTGTAAAATTACAGTGGGATTCCTACAATGTTGTATATCACATTTTCATGAATACCACATTCATTCTTGTTGGTTTATCAAAATAATAGCTGCATTAATAAGGACTGGTCATTTGTTTCAAAGTGATCCTGTCAGCTAACACATGGAAAATCCTCATTCATTCCTTCCCTCTTCATTGTATTAACATTATTCATGCCAAACCCTGCTGGCATGCATGCAACAGAGTATGGAATTTGAGAATATTTTGGCATTGAGCAGCACCCAATTATCAGAAATTATTGACGTTAACAGCAATGGTGCTGATCCTCATTTTATCAGCAAGGGGTACTTTGCCTCAGTTCTAGACACATGATAGCTCTCATAGCCTCCCCATTCTCTTTGTTAATTAAAACCAAAGCACAAGTGGGTGAATTTTTTTCTCCCCCCTGCCCCGCCACCCCGTCCCCAGCCCAGTATCCTGATATCTGACTAAATTAACACTGCCCTCTGATCACCAAACGAATGGTCTTTGTGGGACCAAACCATGGGTGATCAAACAGAACGTCCGCCTGGTTTGACAGGTACAGAGCTGAGTTGCACATGTGCCTCTCCTGTGCCTGACATCAGCAGCAGGAGGGGTGGAGCAGTCCAGGGAGTCAGTGCATTTACGGTTGTTACCAGGGAAACAAGAAAAATTGCAGACGTTCTGTATTATAGATAGTATGATCTGAACCTGGCTATATCACAGCAGCATTTGGCTAATATAGCAATGTACTGCGCAATATTAGCAAAAAAGTCCAATATTTTTATGGCTGTAGCAGGGACCTCTTATGTAAAATGTTAGTCATTAGAATTTAAATTAGACTTAAAAGAGAAGAAAAATGGAAATATCATGTTCAGCTATCTCCTCAGAAAAAAATGGCCCTACACTGAATTTCCACTGCAACTTCATTTTTCTTCCCAGTTTTGCACGGCCAGCAATGCAGATGGTGCTTTAGTCTCTGAGAGTTCCCCTTCCAGTCGGTCCCATATTCTCTGTGCATGGAACCTAAATTTCTCCTTAGTATTGCATAATTCTCACCAATTTCATTCTGATTCAGACTTTTCTGTTCCCTCTGACACAGCACACAAGCACAAATAGCTTGAAAAAAATAGGCTAAATGAATAACTGAAGATAACTGTAATCAAGTTTTTGACATGGCAGTAGAAAAGTAATTTCTGCAATCTCAGTCCTGCCTTCAGTGGTGTTACAGGGCTACGTGGTATCCCTCAGTCAGGACGGTAAAGATGAAAAGTAGCAGGTCTACAGAGTGAAGCAGTTGGGGCTGAAGAACTGAGGTCCTCACTGTATGAAACTTTGACTTAAACTAAGTCTGTGAACTGACTAAATCAGCCTGTAAACTAAATTCCTGCAAAGGCTGCACTCTGTTAGACATGTTTCTGGACTGCATCCCTCAGTTTAGTTTCATCTGATGCAGTTTTAGCACTCTGGTCCATTGTGTGGTATGAACAAAAAACAGCAAAAGGGGAAACTGGACATTTTTGATTGAAAGATAAACTCCAGATATTAACTGGAATACTGATGCAGATGCACCCAAAGTAACCCACTATCTTAATTAGCCCGTGAAAAAGCATAAAAAGATATTCTTCCACTTATATTCCTCTATCTTTTCTGCCATCCATTCTCAGCAAAAATGGTGTGATGTTATACTTGAATAATGTATCTTGTGCTCAGAATAACTAAACAAACATATTTCTTATTTCTCCTAGAGCAGAACATCTCTTCATTTTAACCTTTGTTTTACCTTGGTTATATCTTTAAGATTTTTGGGTTTATTTGTTTGAGATTTTTCAGCAAAAGTGTTTTAGGCTGAAAGACAAAATTGTTTTTCAGCTGTCTGAATCAGAAATCTTTTTAGATCCATCATACATATCTCTATAATTTAAGCTAAAGCAGTAACTGGTGGAAATAGAAAGCTGCCACTCTCTCTGAGTTATAACTACTTTCTCAGTGCCTTATGCCAAGCCTTTGTTATATGTCAAAAGAACATGAAAAACCATGAATATCAGCTTTACTTTTTGTAGCCTCTTTGCTGTAGAGAACAGTCAAGTATTTTTCTCGATACATGCGTCCTACATGGGAGACACACACTCCGAAAGAACCACCAGAGAGGGACTCAGCAACTCCACAGCTGTCTAACTTTGTAACCTAACTGCGGGGTGCTAGCAGGGTGCACTTCAGAAGTGTGAAACAACAAATTGAGTACAATTATCCACAATCAGTAAAAAAAAAATCACCATTTCACTGGTTTTGAAGCATCAAGATGATCACTTTTGATATTAGCTGTGAATTTTTTTTTTTTTTTTAAGATGGGTGTTGGGTAGCCAAGCAAAGGCTCAGACACCAGGATTTGGGTCTGGAGCCTGCTCAGTGCAGATTTAGAGATAAGAAGTCTCTAACAAGCCCTACTGCAGGTATACAGCTGCAGTATATAAACTGCTATATCTACCAGTTTTAAAAGTCTGTAATATAATCAAACCCATCTGGTTTTCAAGGTGACAACAGAAGAAAATATTTTCTGCAATATTTATGCTAACTTTCATCTTCCAACTAGCACTCCCTTGAAAAAGAAATAGAAAATTAACTTAACACTATCAAAACAATCAGTAATTCTCTACCTTTCTTCTTATAAATAGTTTTCACTTTTTCCTGGTTTTCTAGGGTAACTGAACCTTTATGAGAGGAAATAGTGAAAAACTATAACCAGTTAAATTTGCAGAATTATTGGCAAGATAAACCAGACTAAACTAAAAAGTGATAGACCTGCTCTGCACCCAAGTACTAGCTGGCATTTCTATTTCTGTCCAGTGAGTAGAAGGTGGCTTGCAAATGTTCAGGTGTTAAAGTTTGGCACCATCACAGCAGTGGCTCTGACAGGACACTGCAGTGACAGGTGGGGAGACACGGACTGCTGCTGCTGTAATTCATTGGAAGTTCTGGGATGGGAGCTTTGCTGACTTCCATCCCCTCCCCATCAGCCTCCCTTCTGCCTTCTCCCCCTGATAGTGGGCCCATCTCAGCCTGCAAAGTGCATTACACATAAACACCATCCAAATCATGCCAGTTCCCTCTGACTGACAGCAGCACTTTGTCAGCCTCAGCAGCTCCCTGCGCCTGCTCCACAGGGGGGGTGGGAAAAGAGGATGTATGGAAGCCTATTTTAATTACAGACATTTTTACTCGAGGAGAGGAAGTAAACATGAAAAATGTAGAAGTATGACAGATCTACATAGTTAATTGGGGCCCCAGTGAGGCTGACACTGGGTTGCTGGCAGTCACTGGGCTTAGTAGCAATCTGAGGATGAGGAGAAGAAAAAGGAAAGGCATTGGATTATATGTTTTAATTGAGAGCGTATTAAAATATCTCCACCATACTTGGTCATCTTACCAAGCTACATGTTCATTTAAAAGTATAAATAAAAAATTAAAACCGTTTAATTATTTTCTTTCAGAATTAAGGCCATAAAGAATCCCTCTGAAAGATTTTTTAATCAGCTTCCAAGAAAGCTTTCGAAAAGCAAGCCCCCCCTTTCACTTTTTAAATGGAATTTGTAATCTAATGAGGAAATTATTTATGAAGTATTTGCTCTGCACCTGAAAATACCTCCAGTGAAATTATGTTTGGCAACCTGAAGCACTTTGAAGTCAATGGAGTGGCAATAAAAATTAGGCCTTCATTAAAGAGCAATGCTTTTTCTCCTGTAAACTGGCACCGCCTCAAGAGGTCAAACTCTGGGAAGGCCACAGATCTCTGCCCAAGCTGCGCCTCTGCACCACACATGGAAGCAATTTTGTCCATATTCTCTGCTGTTCTTTATGAATTTCTTCTTCCCCCCCTCCCCACCCTTTTTTCAGGCTTCCCTCAACAGCTTTCATGTTGCATTTAGGAAATTAACAGTAACTGTCAAATTACTCTGCAAATAGGAGAATATAAGTTTGGAAGGAGTAGAACTTGCCTTTTGCCCTAGGGCCAAGTCAGTGGAAAGGCAACAAAGGGATCCTTGAGAAGTGTTTGGATAGACTGTTTTAGCAAGCCAGGCTCTTATTTTATCAAGTGCACACAATTTTTCCATTGGCAATTTTTCCCCCATTCCTGTAAATTATTCTTTCCCCTTGTGCACCCCACTTGCTGCATGGATTGGGAAAAGTACTGGGAAAGATTATAGCTGCAAAGACTGGCAGGGTGGCTATTAACCCTTGGAGAGAGATGGAAGAGGTCCGGAAATGGAGGATCCTTGTGGGATTATGTACGAAAGGTGCAGTTTGGCTTGAAAAAAAACATCCCCACTTCTCACATGTGTGTACAAAGACGATGTAAAGGAGAGAGTAGTTACTTTAATTAAATACTGAAATCTTTTGGGAAAAAAAGTGAGAGAAGAAAGCTCAGAGGAATTGTAATCTATGGAGATGTAAGCTAATTACTTAATCACTTGCATTTGTAAATCTTATTATTGGAAAAGAAATTCCTGTAGTGATTAAATTACAGATATTTATCTGCTAATAGCCCTGATTAACTGGTGATGCTAATCTGTCATTCTGAAAGCCAATATTAACGGCATCAATCTCACAGAACAATAAACAGTTTATATGAAAGAAAACTTTGTCTGTGCAGAGTCCAGATGTGCGAAGGGAATGTAGGATGTGTGAGATTCTGGAACCAGTTTGCTGGACCAAAACAGCCGACACTCTCAAAATGAGTTGTTTTGGCCCATTAACCCGTTGTCAGGCACAATGAGTTACTTAGTTATGAACAAGTGCTGTCTTATACTGCAAAAGCAATTTAGTTAGCAGAACTTCTAGAGTAAATAAATAAATTCCAGGCCTAATTTATTACCAGAAAGTTATTAGGACTACAGCAGGTAAGCCAGAGCGAGTTGTTACTACATCTTGTTTGCAGCTCCTGAAAAGAAAAGGTAGCTGATAGAAGGCAAAGAGAGGTATAATTTATTTATTTTTAACAGATACCTGACTGATGATATTGATTTTCACTTTGGCTAAATAAACTTTTTCTTTTTAATCAGTGTTTCTTACCACAAGGGAAAGTGATGAAGAGGAAAAGTGGGAAGACCAGTACCTTAATTTCCTCTCCATGTTGCAGGGCAGGTTTTACAGGGAAATGAAACTCCAGCAAATAAACCCAAGTTAGGCCTTCAGAGGAAATTTGCTGTGAAGCAGACAATGGCAAAGTACCCAGTGAAGATCAAGTTTCCTATTTAAGCTGTTCAAGAAGTACTGCAGGAGAAAAAAAAAGAAATGAAACAATTACTGTAAGTGCTCGCCTTACAGAGGTCCTATCTCAAATATAACTGGAATCTACCAATGTAATCTTTATGATGACCAGATGTTACTATTTCTGGGAATGTCCTGAGTTTTCAAGGGCTGCTCGAGTTTCCTGGCTGATTATATTGAAACTGGTGCTTGCCTCAGTTAAAATAAAATCTGCCAGCTGGCTCATCTCATCCTATCAGTGCCTCCCACTGCAATCTCCTTTATCCCAACAATTTAAGCAAACTTTCTTTTTGCAGAAACCACTACAACAGTCTTTAAAAAAGACTTGAGACCTTTTGATTAAATTTCATTGGGTTGAGAGTTACTGGTGAGTGAAAAGGAGGTATGGAAGGTGAGAGAGCACGTGTTCCTTGTGCTGGATGCAAAGACAAGGATATACTGATAGCGTCAACAAGAAAAGGTAAGAAAATGCGTTCACTTTGGCCCAGTACACAACAAGTCCTTTTTTTTTTACCCTCAAAATTTTCTGTGGTTTGTCCTACTGGATTTTCTTTTTTTTGTTTTGGTTCTTCCCGCCTCCAAGAATGACAGGGATTTTGCTAAAACTATCAAGTCAGATGTAATTAAACATTTACAATAGGTATGAAAGGCTGCCAGAGAAATCTACATCACCCATCCAATACGGTTCTACAATATGAGCTCAGTGAACCCTTTCAGAAAACACCAGACTCACGGCCTGTGTTAGGTCCAGTCTTTGAACACGTGCCCATGAAGTTGCCTGTACAGCAGTCCCAGATAACACCTGACATGCTGAAAACACTCCTTGCAATGAATCTGGGCCTATGAAGTAAATCTGAAGTATCTCAGATGGTGCTGGCTTTATGGTCTGAGTGTAGGCATCTTGCGCAGTGCATGCACCAGTATTTTTGTGTCAAAAATATTTAGAAGATGCCCAGTTTTCAAAGGTTTTTTTCTCAGTAGGAAGAACAAACGAAAAAAGAAAGAACAATACAGAAGATTCAAGAGCCTGAGCATTCAGAGAGGCTTTTAGAGTAACAGAACCTTGCCAGCTATCTGATGGGCATAATAATGGAGAATGTTTCCATTTTGAACTAAATGTGATATGCACATATGTGATTAGGAACATGGGAGAAGAAAATACAGAACTGCCTGCTTCTATTGCTTGAGGCATATATGAGGATGATAGTCTTGATACCTAGAAACCTGAGATGTTATGCAAGCTGGTTGGTAAGGTTGGGTTGAATAATGTTACCTATTTGGCACGCTTGGGCAGCTCAATGGGATCTGGAGGTTACCAGGAGTGTGAGACAAGCTCAGGGGTCAAATAACACGAGGCCTTCTGAAAACCTGCAGTAGTAGGTGAAGACAAGGTTGGGGGACCCTTCCATTATCTGACAAACATTTATAGGGAAGAGGAGACCATGTTTACAGGTAATGCAAACATACTCTCAGCTTATGACTGTGAAGACTGGGAAGTGGAATAGAGGGCAGCTCTCAGGTTCCCTGTCAGGTTTCTCTTCCAGAAAGTTGGAAAGTGCAGAAAACCCTGTGACTAAGGAGTGATATTTAGTGGCCATTGATGAATGTTTCTGGTTTCTGTTGGCTGCAGTTTTTTGTGTATGTGGAATTGCTTCCCCAACAAATAGTGTGCCTGCTATGTAAAGATTCTTACCACGAGATTCTCACCACACAGTAACAAACACTTTATCCTTGGCAATGGTGACTTGATTACACAAAAACACTCAAATAAAAAGGACCTTCTATTTTTTTCATCATATTTGAATGAATACATATTTCATTGGAAATGAACCACAGCAAGCAAACTCAAAAGAATGTAGTGGAATGGAAGCTTAGTGAAGTTCCGAAAGATGAATGGGAGCTCAGTAAGACATTATCTTTTAGTTCAATAAATTATAGGCGAAGCTAAGGACAAAGAAGGATCTCCAGTGAAGATTTCAAAATAATACTTGAATATTTTCATTCATGTAAGGGAAAAGAAAGGCACATTCTTTATTTTTTTCGAAATATTTTAAACAAAAGGTCTGGTTTTATAGAACTTTGGTGGTAAATGAGAAAATGTAAAAATTATTCTTTTTAACTTAGGCTCTTCATTTTCCTGTCCAAGTGTCTTGTTGGCATATTTTCTCTTCAGTGGTTGTACTAATTATGGTACTGTTATAAATAGTGTTATCCTTTTGGTAGTAAAAATGACAATTATGACAAACAAAAAAGCTTTGTCCTGTTTTCAGTTTGTCTTGTCTCTTTTGACTGGGAGCTCTGCAACGCACTCTCTTAGTCTCTGCTTGCCAAGTAGGGATACAACACGATTCTGCTGTCAATGGGAGCTGCGGGAATTCTGTAATTACTTCTAATGTTCCTGTTTTCCTGGTAAGGGAGCTGGAACAATGTTAGAGCCAAGCACACATCTTGAGTGTCTTCTGAACATTAGGAAACTGAAACGGCTTCATCCCCCTGCAGTCCTCTTTAAACAAAGTTTTATTTTTTAAAAGAAATACATTTTTCAGGTTTTGGGGCAGTAATGCTTCATCAGTAGAGATGATGGACAAGTATTGAGGAAAAGGATGAAAATCTTTTTTTCTAATTTATATGGTGTGTGCAGCAGGAACTCTTATTAAAATCAAAATATTTGGGCATAAAAGAGGTGCATCAGTTTTCATTTGAGCCTAACGGTAGTTTCCCAGTTTTGTTTCCTTCCTTCAAGAAGTAGGTCTTCCTACCATAAAACACAAATTCCAAGGGGCTTTACAAAACATTGTCGATATTTATAATGATGCCTAAATGCAAACCTGCAGTCAATCTGTTTGGGCAACAGCTCTGATGTTATCCTTCTTTTTGAATAAACACGTCTAATAACATACCACTAAATAAATGATTTTTCACAGGTTTTAGCAACTGTAACTGCCCAAACAGCAACTTGAGCAGCCTTACACACACAAATAGTACATTATGAGCTATAAAACTGCCATGAATTCATTTATGAGAACAAAGTCTTTACTGTGCAAAATATCAGAGGACAAAAATATATTTCTCTCCAGGTCTGTGATTATAAGACGAGCTTACAGAAGTTGTAATTTTGGTTTTGCAAGCAGGCCCATAACATTTCAGTCAGTGTGCATGCAACAAGCCAAACCATTTTCAGAAGTATAACCTAATCCGGGGAAAGACAAATCTTTCTGAATCTTCTGGATCTGGATGAATAAAAACAGGTATTAAGAAGAAGCATGAGATGAGACTGGAGTCACAACCATCACTGTTGTCTGAATGTTTGTGTTCAAGATCTTCCTTATATATTATTAGCAAGAGCTGTAGAACTTCCTCAAAATTAGTAACCACACATTGTCACTCTGTCACCCCGTTATAAGACTGTCTACTGAATTTGAATACCTTGACTTGCTCAGGTTACTTGCCCAGTTACAGAGGCAATTCTCAACCATTTAGATGTGGGTGAAGATCCTCTGACCCAGGTAGCTGCCTGTTCACCACCCCAGAGATCGATCTTTCCCCAGACACACTGGGGCATTCCAACCCCATAGGTGTGCCATGACCCAGCACAGCAGAATGAAGAAAGCAGGCCCTGCTTTCAAAGGTTTGTAAGCAGAGTCTTCTTAAGGAAACATGCATAAGTTAATATTTGGTAGAAAGACAGTCTGGAAAATTTATTCTGGGGTTTGAATGAGAGATGACCTTCTGCCAAGTCGAAAAGAAGACACTGAGCTCCTAGAAGTACATGAAGGGTGTTTTCCCTGGATGTGACTCGAGCCAGACGTTGGTGATCAGGGTCCCAGATAGCTGTGCAGATAACCTTTTGTGTAAGTGTTGGCAGAGTCTTTGAGATTTTTCTGAGGAAACCCTGAAGCTTGGTACATGTTGGAGAGCAGTCAGGTGATGAAGCACCTAAGTTCAAATACCCTTCGTGCCTGACTTGGAGGAGGTTTCCACTTTCTTGTGGGTATCTTACAGGGTCATGATGGGACATTTACTTCCTTTATCTTGTAAAAAAAGGCCTAGACCTGTTCTGGATGGACCTCCCAAAATGTAAATGTTCATTTAGAGGATGCTGTTTTCAGGCTCATCTATTAAAGTTTAATTTGCATACAAGAGTAGTTACGACTATTGTGAGAATTCATATTTAAGTGAGGCAAACTTCCACATAAAAGAAGGGGGAAAAAAGGGTGCATCCCCCTAGCATCACTATAGTGACAACTGCATAAAGATGTCCCAAATCAATAATGTGTTAATTCTGTCCTTATCAAGAAATATTTTTATTCACCTCAAGTCTTGTTTTACCTATAAATAACTCTGTCCCAGTTAGGAAGTGCATAGGAAGGTAAGGAATTGCATTGTTTTAACCTTATCAGTACATCTTTTCTCAACAATCTCTCTAGCTGAATAAAATCATATACTTTTTCCATCTAAAAAAAGAGGAAAGACCAGAAAAAAAAAGTATATTCCTGTGGATAAATTCCTAAGAATAGAAGATCTGCTTTCCTGTACTTACCAAACACCTCAATTTGCTAAAATTATGCTCAATTTATAGAGATTTCAGATGATGATGTTGTATCAAAATAGACTTTGCTTCACTGTCACACAGTTTTTAATTGCCTTTCAAAAATGTAATTTTGACCATTTTCATTCTCAGAAGTGAAAATTAAAACTAAGAAAAAGTAATACATTGAAATAACTTACATTATAAGAAAAGCTGCATTTTCCCATAACAATTTTTTAAACCACCAGGAAAGTAAAAAATTTTAGTTTGCTGTGAAACAATTTCTCAAAATCATCAAAAAAAGGTCTAAACAAACCCAAACAAAACCTCCTAGCAGACCACAGAAATGCTATTGATTGAAAGCACGAATTAAACTCTTAAATAAAGTACAGGAAAGGAAGTTAAAGACTTAGTAAAGAAAATCAGTAGTATACATAAACAGGGCAGAAATACCAATACAGTTTTTTCAGTTTTACTCATTTTGTACTGGTCTCCCTGAAGAGGATGAATAAATGACAATGTCTTGCTTCTTACTATGCTGTCAGCTTTTTCTGACAAAAACCAGCAAAACCAAAAGCAATTTTTAAAAAAAGCCGTATGTCAATTTATGTAGGTATGTGTGTTCCAGCTGGGTTATATTGCCGCTGATATTCTGCCATTGAGAAATAGAGACAAAGTCTGTAAGTATGTAAATAAATGCATATAGTATTTGGGAAAGCAAAGATGCTGCAGTTGCACAGCTAAAGGAAAGAGGGCACAGTTTTCCCCCGATATAATTCGTTATTATCCTGAGTTTAGTTAAGTGGGAGGTCTGTTTATGTGGTGGTTGAGGTGGCTGTCAAAAGGGCGCTTGGCACTTCTCCTCCTTTGTGCTTTGAAGTTCACTTCCTACAGTAACATGTTCCAGTCATAACACCTCCTTTTTCACGGCTAAAAGTCAAGTCTGTTAGTCATCCCCCTGTGCTTCAAAATGTAGAAACCATAATTTAGCCCCAAGGAAATAAACCAATTACAAGGAACCTGGTTTAACTTCCTGCTGTGGTAGACAAGTGGAGATCTACTATGACAGTAAGCCTGAAAGCTTAAGAAATATGTGTAGGTATTGAGCAATTACAGCCAATTGGAACATGCTAAGCAACAAACCAAATCCCCTCCTGAAAGGACCAGTTGCCGCACGTAGCGTCTGAGGATAACGAAACCATTACGGTTGCTGCACTCCAGAGAGAGAGGTGTGTGAAATTTCCTGTTCTGGTTGTAGACTTCAGTGTTTCCATGATAATGAAATAGAGGACTACTCTATAAACTGCAAAGAATGTGGGTCAAAAAATTTTTTTTATTTCTGCCAACAGAAAAACAGAGGTATCCTGCGGAGCTTCATAAACATAAATGGTATGGATGTATTCACAATTAAAGGCTTAGTCTAAAAACGAGTAAAATTCTGTAGTAGAAGTTTGGGATGCTCATTTCTTGATGCCTGAAAATTTAATTTTTTATCTGAAACCTGGGAAATATCATAAATTCTATCAGTTAATAACATCAGAAGTTAATTACCTTCATTATTTCATCTTCTAATAGTGTTGGTTTAGGAATGGTAGTCCAAGAATACCAAGTAAACAAACCTTTTACGACTTGTCTCTACAGAATTTTCTAAGTCACTGACTGGGTTTGTATCACATGTAATTCCAATACCATTCATATTCTTTTAGCATTTAAGAATTTTTCTTAGAAATTATGGATCACTTTTATCCCAATAAATAAATAAGGTATACTATGTGCACTCAAGACAGACAAAAATACGAATACATGACTATATCATACTATATTAAGAATCTGGTTTAAAACAATATTTTTAAAATTATTGCAGTCAACTTTCTACAGAAACTAATATAAATATTCAATATATTCAGCAAACATTTGCAAAATGCCTAATGATATCAGCAAAACTGATTTGCTAATGCTGCTTTCTTGAGAAAAAATGTTTTAAACATGACCAACTAGTGGTTCATAAACATTTTTGAAAACACTCTCAAGTTAAACAGGCTGTATTACTTATCTTGCTGCTGCCTTTTGAGATGTCACTATATAGTGTGCTAAACAATGCAGTGAATAATGTAAGTGGTGCATAACAAAAGGCAATATAATGCTCTGGAAAAAAATTATTACATTTTTATGAATCCCATTTCTTGGGATTTATTTTCATTCTAAAGCACAGAAAAATTAAACAATGAAGTGTCAGAATAAGGCGAGGTGGAGACTCCAAGCTTCAAGACATTTTACAAATACTGCAGAAAACTGGTAGACATTCAATCAAATATCTCCAACACAGCATTCCTCATTTCTCATTTACTGGATAGACAGCAAGCATTCTTTCTTCCACTGGAATTTATGTAAATTCCTTTAAACTGAAATGATGCCGTACAGGGCAATTGTACAATCCTCCATCAGCACTCCCAGGTTAAATGACGTCAGGGTCAGGATTAGGATTGCCCTCGAGGTCTCCAAAGAGAGCTGAGGCTACAGCAGGAAGTGGTCACGGTCACAAGGCAAAGGGACACATCTGACATACCCTGGCCCTGATGGGAAGCAGTGCCCTGAATGTTTGGAGTAGCCTTGCAAGCAGACCTGCTGTCTCAGTTTGAAGCAGAAGCCAATGTCCTGCCCCTGTAAAGGCTGCATCCAGTTGCATACTTGGCAAGCTTTAAAAAAACTCAAGCTTTAATTTTTTTGGCTAAAAGCTCATCTGCGACTGTGGCTATGTTAGCCAAATTAATTACTGGTACGTATGTTGGCCAAATTAATTAATTTAGGCAATTAATTCAGTCTGTATACTTGTTACTTTGCTTTTTTTTTCATCATTTATTTTCCACTTAAAACATGAACAAATGTTTACCTTTTCAGGATGTTTCTGAAGACAGGCATTTGCAAACAGTCTCTCTTTTTGCGATCACGTTATGAACCAGATCATGATGAACTGTAATTTTCTAAAGAAAATGTATGTTTAATGGACCATAGCCATGCATACTGTGGACACTTTCAGTATTAAGTAGTCATGATAAAAAAAAACTTCAACAGAAATACATTTTTAATGAAAAAAACCCCAAAACCCAAACATGCCCAAACTGAATTTTTTAATCCCAAAAGCTATAAACTTAGAGGACTATGCTGTATGTTCATCTCACTTGTCAGTCTTCTTAAGTAATTTTCCAGCATACTGGACAATTTTTATTAAAATAGGTGAAGAAAACTCAACCTACCAAAGGAAAAAACAACCCCCACAAAAGGGAGCAGATGATTCAAAGTTAATTACATTCCATAATTTTTAGGCATACCAATGTCACGTCAGAGGAGATTGAAAGCAGCACCTCCACTGTCAGATATGACTTAACAGGCACAAAAGGACTGCTTAGCTGAATATCCAGCTGAAAACCTGAAAATAACAGGTTTATCTCCAGGTGAGCCACAGGTTGTCTGTTAACCAGGGAACACACAGAAGGGAATGAAAATTATTGTTTTCGTGAGATAGTTGATGACTCAATGATTATAAAACCACAGGATAGGAGGCTGCATTAATTCCAGTGATCATGGGCTAATCTTTGCTTTTATATGGAAGGAAAATATATCAAAATTTGCCTTTGTTTCAGATAATGTTGAAATGCCATATGAGTAAATCAAAATGAAATTTATACAATTATTTGGTTTTCATTTTTGTATCATCTGTGTTATTCATATGTTATTTCATAACCTGCTGTGCCTGTATAGATTAAAACAGGTGTCAAGATACCAAACATTTTGTGCTCAGTGAGAAACCTGAGTATCTGTCTGGCTTTAAGGATCTGTTTTGCAGAGAAGAGTAGAACTGAGCAGGCAGTTGCTTATTTATTGTTAATTTTATATTCTCTTACTGTATGTTATTTCATTTTATTCTTCCATCTGTGTTTCATAGGCAAGTAAGATAATTTCCAGATATATGTGTTCCTGATTTGTAGTCTTTTTGTCAGATCCACACCCTCAGACCACAGCCTCACAGCATTTCCTCATCCATCTTGCTGTGCAAGCCTCAAAAGACTACTACCTTTACATCCCACCAATTTTGTGACCATGGGAAGCTGCCTCCAGCGCTGCATCTGGACAAAGCCTCAAGCCAGGACTTGTGATTTACCCATTCCCTCACCAAAATGGTTCCCTCCTTGCAGCTAGCATTTTGTCTTGCATTTTAACACTCCCAAGACCTCAGGAGACCAGATGGAGCTGCTCCTCCAGCAAGAAAACTTTCATGGATATCCTTTTTTGCTAGGTAGTGTTTTCACGATGATGAGATGACAAGGAAAGCAGCAACTGGAGCAATGCTGGAACTAGAGCCATGGAGAGTGGTGAGGCAGCACCTCAGATTTAGCCTGTTGTCTCAGAAGCTGTGGAGCTCCCACAGTGGTGTGCCTGTCCTCACGCTACTTTTGTCTTGACATTCACTTCATAGTGAAGGATTTGGCAACAAAGCAGCAAAGTTACATGCCATATTACAGCCAGCCATGTCTTGGCTTCACAAAATGTCTTTTTGTTCTGTGGTATCTCACCCTGCAAAAGCAATTTTTGTCCCGTGTGAAGGAGGAAGGGCTGACTGAGGAAATACCTACATTGCGGCTGAGTAGCTTATGATAACGGTGCAGTAACTATTGCTAGCAGTAAATATGAATAAATCTAGGCAATGATGGCAGCCTGTAAAAAATTTCCCCAGTCAGGTGACTCTATCAGAGCACTCCTGGGTTCTGAAATATTTTTAAAGTAGATTGTTGTTATTTTTTTAATTTTCAGTTTTCTTCCATCTAAACTTTGCATGTCCCTCAGCTTCCTTTAAACATACTCCACCTGACCAGTAACCCTATACATGTGGTGAAAAAAAAAAGTAAAGAAGTAAAGGGGTCAGGGAAAGGTTGGTTGAATAGGCAATTAGTGGGAAATTTCATAAACAATAGGGGAATATTGTTAGCAGCCTGTTTTTTTCTACAAAAGTCTCCATTTCATCTCCAGGAATATTTTTAAATGCATATTTAGTTTAAGAAGAAAATCCCATCATACATCTTTCAGCATATTTTTCATTCTTCATTTATGATCCTATATATATATGTAGGTAATAATGCTGGTATTGGAAACAAGTCAAATGAGCACAATTCAAATTAGTGGGCAAACTACAGCAGAGTCTTTCATTTACAGTCTGCTTGATCAGACCACATTAAAATCAGCAAGAGTTAAGCCTACTCTGTTTACAGCCCACAGGTTGTTATCTAGTTTCAAACCTTTCTGTTCAGAATTGTTAAACCAGTGCTGTACTGCATGCAGCTCAAAATTAATTGGAAGCTTGGATTCTAATGGCTGGTTTTTGGGGCGGGAGTTGGAAATCCTGAATTCCACACTATGCCCTAAAAATGTATTCATTTAATTTAAAACCTTTACATTAAATTACAGGTTATTTGAAAGTTAAACACTTAGTCACAGCATTCTGTATCAGATGCTGTGAATTTATTCACATCTAGATTTTAAATTACCTCCTTTCCATTTCAGATGCCAATTTCACTAGGCTACCTGAAACATCATTTACATAGAGTTATTACATCAGGAAAGAAAAAATCCTCTCTTGTGTTCAGTGCCTTGTTTCTCTAATCCCCACTGACAGGAAGAAAGGCTGGCTTTGTACTGTCAATTTCTTTTACTGCACCCATTGGCACTTGTCAATATTCCTTACCAGACAAAACACGCAAATATTCTAGGTCATATAACAGCTTCAGAAGTTTGTTGCCACTTATATGTGGAGGTACTGTAAATGTCTACACATTAATTAATGGAAAAATGGGAATGTTTTGATGTTGCAAAGCCACAAATGGATCTCTACTAGCTGAGCTAATGAATCAGTTCCATTAAATGTTCATATTTCTATATCACTATCATATTTAATAAAAAAACCTGCAAAACTTCTTGTACTATTTAGTGGGGAAAAGTCACTGTATAACTAACAGAATCTTGTAAACACACAGTTCCTTAGGGCTTTTCTGGGAGATGGAGTAATATATGCTTCCATAACTCTCCTGTTATTTTTAAACATGGATTCAAACTGAAACATACACAAGATCTGGGGCCATTCAGCACTGGACCTGTACCTTTTCCCATAGCTCAGTGCCCTAATTTATATACATTCTGCAGTCTCTTGGTAATGGTATTCATTCTTCTGCAGTTGTGCAAATATATCCCCTTTCAGTCAGACAGGACTCAGTCACACCTACTTGCAGACATTCTCTTGTCACACTGAGTTAGAGTGACCACTAACAAATGAGAAACAATTGAGAATCATGCCAGTATTTTCTTTTCTTACCTGACAAGTGCTCCTGAGAAGCCCTAGGTGTTAGACCTGTCTAAATGTAATTTGAGAAACTGAGCTCTGCTTAGCCAGCTCTCCCCTCACTGATAACTCAGTGACACATACTTCTTTGCTCCTTGCCCTCTACTCTGAGCTGGACTTGCCTTGTGTATCATTTCTTAAAATACAGAAAACAGTTCTATTCTGGGATGTCATTGAGACGACTCTTCCCACCACCTGTTTAAGCTTTTAATCGTGAAACCAGGTCTAGAAGATGTAGTGGAACATCTGAAAAATGTAATCCATCAGATGTCTCTGCTGGGTGCTAAAGTGAACTGCATCAAGGCTCCCATCTAACTTACACACGAGATCTTGCACCTTTCCAGAAAAACAAAACAAAACAAAACAAAATGGGTCAGGAATAGTTGAGGCCAAAAAGAAAAGGATAATTCTCTCTACGTATCCAAGGTTCAGTTGAGACATGGCGGGTGTGTGTATATGGACTCATGAGATCAGAAATATTTCCATTTCCCACAATTTAAATCAAGTCTTAGAGATCAAGTACTTGAACTTTCATTGAAACCCTGAATGGAGTGATACTCCCTTTGAGGGTATCTTGTCTGAATTATTCTGAAAATTTAGTTTTTAGTTAGAAAGAATGGTGAAAGAAAGAAAATTATAAGGCTTTTATAAAAATAAAGTAAACAAGGATACAGTTTCACAAATTGGATGAAGACAGAAGTTTTCTCTAAGCTTTCGGCTAATAGGCAGGTTTTAAACCTAGGGAGCTCTGGTAATGAAACATCCATGTGTATTCCTGAACCATCATCCCATCATCCTTCTGGTGCTAGCATCCTTACCTGCTAATGCTCCAGTCCAGTATGAGGCAAAAGGACAGAAAAGCTGTAAAAGAAGATGCAGTGTTGTTGAAGACAAGACTTTTTGTAATTTAGGAGTCTCTGTTTTAAATTTGCACACCATTTAATATCAAGGTATATAATGCAATTTGGAACAGCCTATACTGCACTAAGCTGCATGATAACACTTGACATTTAGGTCATTTGCACAGAGGGCGTGAAAGGAAACCTTCACTACCCTGACTTTAGATGTCTACATCTGATTCTGGGTGTCTACATATGGTCTAATAATCCTGAACCCCCTCTACACTAATGAGAGAAACACAGTTTCCAGGGGTGACAGTTTTCACTAAATATAGATGCCTACTTTGGGACAAGACAAATGACTTTCTAGAAATGTCTGTTTCTTTCCATTAGCTATAAATAGACCCACATTGATTAACAAAGATGTAGACATCTAGGCTATATCTTCTGACATCCAGTCAGTTGAATCCCGTACGAACACTTAAGAGACACTTACAAATAAAGTAATATATTATACAAGTAATTGACAGTGAATATTACCCCATTATCAGATAAATCCTTAATCTTTTTCTCTGGAATACAAGGGAATTTTATCTTCCTGGACTGTATTTTTGTGCTGTAATTTTAATGTTAGATGAGTGTATGAATTTGTGTATGGTTAAATGTCCTTCCTCTAAGACCTTTTAAACTAAGAGAAGAAAGAATCAAAACTTCACAGAATACCACTCTGTTATTCTCATTCATATCTCACAGGACCTGGAAATTCACCCAGCCATGGAAAATAAAAAAGGCATTAAATTTCGAATGAGAAAGCTGAGAGAAACTATGTATGGTGTGTTTGCTAACTTTTTGTAATTATATTTACCAAAAAGTCAGCTAAACCAGGGTAATTCATTTGGTCTTTACAGCAAAATATACGTACATTGTGTGGGGCTTGACAGCAATTACTATGTGGACAACTCTGTGTCACAGAATTTATTCCCATAAGCAGTTATCGTCTTTGATGACCACTTCCTAAACTACTGCATTGTGTATGACCATCACTGTGCTGATGCTCTGAGCATTTGCCTGGCTGGAGGGGATAGAGGCTTCATGGGAAAGACAGGCAAAATTACCAGACAACCTGCATAGATGAACAAGGAGCTCCTGGCCAACTTAAAAATAAAAATGAAGCATACAGGGGGTGAAAGAAGATACAGACAGTATGAGAGTGCAGATGCACTGTCCAAGCAGGAGATGTGGTTAGGAAGGCCACCTGAACTTAAATTTTCTCATAGCTGTAACAGACAACAGGAAAGAGTTCTGTACATACCTAAGTGGCAAAGGGAAAGATGTGGAAAATGTGGGTCCATTGCTGAATGGGGCAGAGGATCCGGTGACACAGGTATTAAATACTTTCTTCACCTCAAGCTCTACCAGTAAGACTAACCTTCGTAAAACCCAGGCACTGACAACCATGGGGAAAGCCTGAGCAGTGTAGACTTAACCTTGATGGAAGATTACCAGGTTAGAGAATGTGTGAGCGAGTTGGACACATTTAAGTCCTTAGACCCTGGTGGGATGAATTCACGAGTGAAAAGGGATCTGGCAGATGTCATTGTGAAGAATGATCGTGACAAATAGCAGAAGCACCTGAGGACTAGAGAAAAACAAGTGCTTACCTCTGTCTTCAAAAAGGTCAGGAACAGTAAACCATGGTTTACTCTTGAAGGTTGAACAGAATAAGTGTTCTTTCACAGGATAATATAATGAATTTTGCATTTATCTTTCCCATCTCCAGTTTTCTATCTTAGCTTTAAAATACCAGTCAGATTTAATCCCATCCCTTTCATGGAAGGACCATCTGTAGCTTTCCCTTGGCCCTGGATCAGGCCTGGTGTGCTTGTCCATCCTTGGAATGTAGTATCAACTACAGCGAATGCTGTCTAACCAGATCATGAAGTGACTTACCAAATTAATGCCAGGGGATTTTGTTTTCTTTTTGAGCATTTTTTTTCTTCCAAAATTGGCTTCCATTTACTAAAAAAATATTGGCCCTCTACTGTGGAAAATAAATCAAAGCAAGCCTGTTGTGTTGTATCCAAGTTGCTTATCTACTGTTCCAACTAACAATAGAAAGTATCACATTAGGGAAATCTATTGCCTCATCTGTGGAATCTATCCTGAAATTAAAAAATGATTGGTTGCTCTCTGAATCAAATAATGAAACCTAAACTTGCAAATTTTTGTGGTACAGGAGAAATGCATTGAAGGAACTCATCTATAAAGCTGAGGAAACAGGTTTAAGTCATCTCCTAAGTGAATTTTTAATTTTGGAAGGGAAGCTTGGTGTTTTCAAAATTCCCCTAGATCTACTCCTTAAAATAAATTGTGAGTTTTGATATGCATATTATTACATTGCTTAGGAAAGATAAAAGAACAAATAGATACCTCAGATTACTTGAAACTTTGGACCGCTACTGTGACTTGTGAGCCAATGAATTTCATGGACTAAGCTGGGATTTAAAAGTTTTTTTCCACTATATTCTCTAGTTCTATTAGCACAGTCCCGAGAGCAGCATTTAGGAATCTCCCCTTGCCACACTGTGGGACCAAAAAGGACAGCACAATTCAGCTCGAAGATGGGCTTTGCAGAGGAAATGCGTTGAATGTAGAAGGTTTACTTATCTGGAAAAATGAATTGCAAATGAGATGATGAGGGAAAAAAAATGGTTTCATTTTAAACCATAGAGGCACTTGTGATTAAAGGTGGAATTTCAAAAATGGTGTTGAAATTTTCTGACAAGTTAAAGGAAGAACTGCAAAGATATTTTGATGGCTGAAGAAAAGAACCTTGAAAAACTTACAGCATAGGCTTGTAAATAAGTAACTAGGTGTGAACTTACAGAGGAATAATTAATGGTTCAAATGTTAACTTGTCTTGCTGTAAATTATTTATATGTCCACATTAACAAGTGTTTCTCTTTTGTTTTCTTGTTTTACGTCAAGGACCACTTTATGTAATTGCTCAGAATATATAAATACTACTAGGGGAAGAAATTATTGAGGGTTGTAGTGAGAGAGAGACTTAAGTGTCTGGCACTGAAGCTTCTCTTCATATCAGAAGACCATCCCTCAGTGGTCCTTGCTTACTCGGCTGTAGTGCATATTACATTTCTCCTGAATAATTGCTGGCGAAATATCTGAGATGAAACTATCATGAAAAATGTGTTAGTGAATTTGTGAGGCTAGGAACAACCTCCAGATGACACCATGTTCTTTCAAAAGCACTAATGCTCCTTATATTTCCCATTGATTTTTCTTTAAATAACAGGAACAAGCCTGAGGATGTTAGAAGTCTTTATATCGGATCGATTTAAACAAAAAATAAAAAACTTCTATTTTCCTCATGTTGTTTTTAGCAATTGTTTTACCTTGTCATAATACATATATCATCACTTAAACATTATTAAGAGGGTTAAATGAGCCATTAAGCATCTTCTCCTTTTATTGGTTGGATTGCACACACACTAACATGTAACAGTAATAGCACCTCACTATATTTACTTTAAGGAAAATATTAACAGACAGTATTATTGATGTGACTTAATAACAGAGAAAAGACATTACAAGTGCTGGATCAAATTTCTCATGAGAGTAATCATTTATATCAAAACCAAATCTTTTTTCTTTTCTTCTTCAAAGCTTTGTACTCCAGAAAACAGAGCTGATAGAGCTTGTCATTGATCCATCCAGCCTTCTGCAGCTATCTGTGCATGTCATCTGGCTTCTTAATATTCACATAGCTCATACACTTGCTTTGGGGTAAAATTCCTGTTTAACTACTCCAGGATGTTTAACTTCATGACTGGAACCTTATAGTAATCTATTATCATACAGGAAAAATTTGACATACTTGTGCTACTTATATATTTATAATATATGTGTGCTTTTTTCATAAGCGATGGTATTTTACACTGCCATATGACTTGAAAATATACTGTACAGATCAAAGTAGATTTTGCAGCACATATGAAAGAAATACAACAAATAAAATATACACGGGCTTTTATTTGATTTTTTTATAATAACTACTTCTGCATTACTTCCTGTCGTACATACGTTGTTGGAGCATCTTTCATACCACTACCATTCTTTAGTACTTATGTTTCCAGGGGGAGGTTTCTGGACCATACTTCAGCAAAACTTTTCAGATTTTTTTAACTAACTCCAAAATGGGAACTGTTCCTGTATGGCTTCCAGAGTCCCCTAAATGTGAAGGTCCATAATACCAAAAAAATCAACAATTATGCAAGGAAGGCATCCAAAGTAAGAGAAGATTTGGAAGCAGAAATGAAGAATAGGAACTGTATGGTAACATAGATGTCAAATACTCAAAAACTTTAGCAACTAGAAAGATTTTTATTCACTTGATAGTAAAAAATAAAGCATTGTCTGGTTAACTGTGTTCTATAAACTTGAAGCCAAGAAGAAGGAATTTGAAATTACAACAGGTACAAATAAATCCACAAATCAGGAATAAATCTATTGTTGCATATAGACAGAAGAATTTGAAGCAGTGACATGGAAGATGTGGGAGTGTTCATAACCTACTTTTTTCTATGTTTGGAATGAAAATGTGTTTGCAATGAAACCTGTGTCATAGGAAGTACCTGAGGCACTACTTGACACTAAAATCAAATCTCATTTGGTCAACGCATCCAGAAAAAAACATTCCTTTGAACCTTCAGGAACTAGATAAGGAACTCTCTTGATCAAAGAAGGGCTCAAAACAACAATTTGGAGAAGGGCTGAAGGGCATCTTTTGTTCTCTCACACTCTTTGAAACAATAAAGGGTTCATGATGTTCTGAATCATGGTGACACCTCTATAAACTGTGGTTCAAGCTGAAAAGAGTCTTGAAAAATTTGTAAACTGCTTCCTAGAAAGATTTCATTATGTAGGCAGTATGGTTTCCAAATTATGACCAAGGCACAACTTTGCCCCTAAAACCCCAAAAACCTGAAATTAGAGGACAAACGGTAGTACTGATGGATCACATCCGAAACTAGGAGAAAATGGGGCCAGGGTTTGAATGACTGCTTGCTTCATCTTTCCAAAATCCTAATGTTAACAAATGTTTACAAAGACATGTTCTTTACCCTTGCTCCTGGTTTATAAATATCGGGACGTATACTTTACTTCTGAATCAGGATTCTTTGCTAGTTTTGCAGTAAGAGTGGTAGTAATTTTGGAGCTCTGCCTGCATCCAAACACGTCCAATTTTGGCAGATGTTTTGAGGCCCAGGTACCATAATTTTTTTGCAGTTATCTATATCAGATCACAATATTTAGAATCCTTGTCACCTTAATCAGTTGTAAACATATAACACTATCATTTACTGATCTACTTCTCAACATGCTTCCTAAACATCATGGATTATATATCTCATGAAAATACAAAAGTGTGTTCTGGTAACTTGTTAAGTCTGGGAGCTCAAGACACCTGGGCTTTAGTTCCAGATTCCAGCACTGGTTCCATGTTCTAGAACTAAGTTCCAGACTTAGTACAGAATAATAAATCTGAGAAATTATTCAGCTCCTTGAAGATGCATGTCTAGCTTAGGCAGAGTGAAACATCTCTTCAGGCTCTGTATTAATGATAGTGGGAGAGTAGACACCTAGATCACACCTAGACATGGCCACTGGTGACTTCAGTGTCCAGGTGTCTGAATCTTGAGCTGCTACAATCCAGACAGCATGCTCTTGCATAAGGAATAGGCACCCTGGGCCATTTGAGTTGCTTTAAGAGCATCAGAGAAATCTGCACAGATTGGCAGGTGTGAAGAAAGAAAGGGAGACCTGCACATTTCTGCACTCCATAGCACCTGTTTAGCTGACTGAATCCTACTCTTTGTGTTCAATATATTGTTTTAGCTCACATGGTTGTCTTCTGTCAGGCTGCCTTTCAAGGAGTGTTACAAATCACAGTGGGGATCATTGCATCTAGCTTTAGCCATACCCTCAAAAACATCCTTGTATCTATTCAGAAACCAACTGCCCTGGGCAACCTTATCTAAGTTAGTGGTTGTCTCAGCAGGAGCAGATGATCCATAGGGGCCCTTCCCAACATGTCCAACTCCATGGTTCTGCTTATATCTGAAATGACTACCCTGAGGGCACTCTGGGGCACATCTGACAAATGTAGGCACCAGCCCTAGGGTGAGGGGATTCACACACTATATGTGCCTATTCCTTGCCACTGACCTTAAAGAGAGTTTATAGTGACAGATTCAGACAGATGTAGACCCCTGCACAAAAGATATCTATAGCTGGTCAGGTAAATCCCTTCCTCAATAATTGTGAGATCTCTGTCTTCTGAAATTTTTCTGCCCTCATCAGTAAGACAATAAAAACCTACTGTGGTCACATAACACTTGTGTCCCTCAGAAATAAAGTTTAACTATGTAATGGGGTAGCAAAGTTTAAAAGAATAGTGGCAGGGAGCACATTTAATGGTTAGTGAGATGAGAGATTTTTTTCCCAACTTTTATCCCCACTTGCTGTGTGAGCATAGCCAAGGCACCGTGTGTGCCTCAGTTTATTCAAATGTAAAATGGTTATAATTAATATTCAGCATAATTAATGATTAAGTGCCTTGAGAACATGTGATGAAACAAACTCTAGAAGAGCGGAGTATTTTTGCTTCAACCTCTTTAAAACTGTATCCCCTTGCCACGTATTTTCAAAAAGTCTACAACTCCTTACTAGAGCTAAATGACTAATTCAAATGAATAATTTATCTGAAGAATTTTGCTTTGTTTTCTCTTTGCAAATTGTTCTCAAATAGACTGTAAAATTCTTGGGCTTATTAGTTATTGCCAAATTATGCACAGCTCTCTTCAGTGACTAATTCCGTGTCTGAAGCTCATTGAATTTTTTTACTGAAAATGTTAGTAATTTGCTGTTTGTACTGTGCTAGTAGCTCTTTCCTATTATTGAAAAGCATATGTAATTAATCAATGCAGTTCTACCTATATGTAATGATATTTTATAAATAAATACATGTATATGTAAAATTCCTGATTCATGGACTTTAAAGGTCAGAGCATCAGGAGACCACCTACTCAGAACATCTGTAGAGTCAGTTTCCCCAGAATTGAGACTAATAATTCGTGCTTGACTCAAAGTGGCAGACCCCTTTTAAGAGAATCTGCAAAAGATTATCGAGAAAAGGAAGCATATTTTCAATAGACTTTAATTCACTATATGGGAATTGATTCTTTCTTCTCCTTCTACTATGAATCAAAGATGACTAGAAATGATTGGATTAAATTACATTCTCTGTTCATTCTTGATTGGGTGACTTCAAGAAGCAGAAGACAATGCACTTCTCTTGGTACGGTTTTCCAATACTTAATTACACTCTCTGTTAGAAATGTTTCTTACTAATAATATGAATTTGTCTCAAAGGCTTTAATTTCCCTTTAACAGTTCTTATTAATAACTTACACATCACAATCAAGTTACCTCTTGATGTTTTTCATGAGCTAAAAAGATCGAGTTTACTGTAAGCCTGTTTTGAAGCCCTCAAATAATAGTTTCTTCTGAACACTCTTAAATTTGTTGACATGCTTTAATATTCTACTGTCAGTCTCAGCAGTGCCATTTATACACCTAAAGTTCATGACATATTGATTAAGAATATCCATTTCCTGCCTGGAGATCAGGAGAAATATCATTGTGACTGATGTCAGACAAATGATGAATCACACACACTTAAAAAAAGTTGCAGTCAAACACACCCATAACACATGCACACAGAAATTCAATTTGGATCAATGCAAATATTTAATTTGGCTGAAAATTCCATTTTCTTTTCTAGTATATATTTGTGTCTACTTGATCTATTTAAAATTATTTGGTTAAAACTGGCATATTTTTAAAAAGAGAAAGAAACAAATATTTCATTTGTGAAATAAGTAAGTAGGGTGGTTCATTTTATGTTTTTGAATGAAAGACAGGACGCAAATTTTGATCTGTTTCAGCTTCCACTTTTCAGTGATATTGAAAACGATCTAAATAACTTTTATCTCGCTCTGAGACTTATGCCATTAACTGCATGAATTGTTATTGTTAGGGCAAAATATACAGTGAGACATTTTTCCCAATTAAGGTTTGGAATTGAAATGAATTCTACACAAACATTTAATTTTTATTTACAGGAAAGCAAGCAAGAAATAAGGACACCCATAGGAACCTGAACCAAAATTTGCCTTAAAATCAGAAAAATAATCCAACTGTGAGAGAAATATATTTGTCATGTACACATCAGGAAAATTGATTCCCGGAAAGCCCTGTTCTGTGGTCTCCTCCAGACCCCTGATATTCAACAGATACGCTCGTGCTGGATTCAGTAGAGCTTGGATCAGGCTCTAAGCACAGGAATTTGCTGGCATCACGTAGCAGGTTATGTGAATGGACATTTTCCTTTACTTTGCTCCTTCACCATCTGTTCTGCCTTCTAATTAAAAATGCAAAATGAACATAATTAAATATTGGCATCACAAAAATAAGCTAGAAGTTTTTTCAATGCATATGCATGTTCTTTATTAAATGCAACAAGCATCTGTTTTGTTTTCTTATGTTTCGAGACACAGATAGAGGGAAATTGCTTTTTCCTGACAGAAAGGATATTTTTTATTAGTAAATTGGAATTAAATAGAAGAGGTAACACTTTACAACAGTTGGTAAACAGCAGTTTCTGTAAACAGAGATTCAGGTCTGAGTTCTTTTCTGAGGAAGCACAAGAGGAGCAGGATAAAACAGGAAGGAAAGCCATTACTAAACATTGTTCTAACTGACTACTGAAGTCAAGATCTTGCTCTTTGTCCAGGTTCTACCAGAGATGTGAAATTCAGGTATAAGTAACAACTTTTGAGTAGGCACCATTGTGCCACTTCCTCCAAGAGCTGCTGAACCAAATTAGCATCTGCCACAACTTTGTGCTTAATCCTTGTAAAGGGTTACTAAATAAGTGTGTTGGTACTTTGCAGCATCTAGGTGGGGCATAAGGAAGTATAACTATTCCTAGTTTTCAGATAAAGAGGGGCAACTCAAAACCATTATGATCTGTACATATCATGTATTGAAAACAACACAGATGGTCAAGAAGGCCAAGGGCATCCTGGCCTGTGCCAGCAACAGTGCGTCCAGCAGGACCAGGGCAGTGATTGCGACCTTGTACTTGGCACTGGTGAGGTCACACCTCGAGTCCTGCACTCAGTTCTGGGCTCCTCACTACAAGAAAGAGACTGAGGTGCTGGGGCTGGCCCAGACAAGGGCAACGGAGCTGGGGAAGGTCTGGAGCACAGGTCTGATGAGAGCAGCTGACCAGCAGTGGTTTTATTTAGCCTGGAGAAAAAGAGGCTTAGGGGAGACCACACTGCTCTATAACTACTTGAAAGGCAGTTATAGTGAGGTGGGTGTCAGTCTCTTCTCCCATGCAGCAGTGACAGGATGAGAGGAAAGAGTTTTAAGTTGCACCAAGGGAGGTTAAATTAGCTCTTAGGAAAAAAGAATTGATGGAAAGGGTTGTAATGCATTGGAACAAAGTGCCTAGGGAACTGGTGAAGTCACCACTCCTGCAAGTGCTCAGAAAACATGTGGACAGGGCGCTTGAGGACATGGTTTAATGATGAACATGGTGGTGGTGCTAGGCTGACCTTTGGACTTGATAATCTTAAAGGTCTTTTTCGACCTCAGTGATTCTATGATCCTATGTGATATCTATACCAGCAAATAAAAATAGGGAGAGGAACCCACCTCTGGGCTTGAGGACATGTGGCATACAGTGGATGTGTCCTGGCCGCTCGGGATCAACCTCCTCTAGAGCTGCATTGTTATTACATAGTACTTGGTCCTATATTTCTTCAAGGTTCTAGTGTCCCAACCCATGATACCAATTTTTTGCGTGGTTAGTTAGTTCAGAGTGCATGAAATAAAGAGGCACTGTGCTGAAGCCAGCCACAACAAAGTTTTTGTAACTTGATACTGAAGGCACAGGTAGCATGTCCTAGGTGTAGCCAGAAAGCATGTAACTGGTGGTCAGTACAAATTCCTCTGAAACAGTGTTGGGGTGTCTTAACTAGGAGAAGGCAAACTTGTTCCTAGCCTTTCCAACCTGCTTTCCACAGTGAGCTGTCTCCAAAGTGTTCCTGGGTTTTGTGTCAGAGAGCTGAGGGAGCTGGCCCAGACAGCAGGGAAGTAGATGGTGTGCCCCGGGGGCTCAGTGGGTTGCATACAGCTGAGTAGCTGCGTTCACTGAGACTAGACCCACAGGAGAAGTCAGTTGCTATAGCACTTGCCCTGCCATAATATTCAGGCCTTTGGTCACTTGACTAATTCAGAGTCCTGGATTAGGTTTATGGAGTTCCTATAGGGGCTCCAGGAAGATCAAGGCATCCCTGATTGAGACCTGCAAAATGCAGCCTGACAAGAGCTTCCAGTGTTATTCAGTAGGGTGGCTAGAGAGAGAAGCTTGTTTTAAAATAAACTGCACTCTGACTGTTAATTTCTGAAACCCAGGCTTCACTTTGAATTCAGACATTAATTTTTTTCCAGTAGTATTATGCTGAAACTACTCCTTCACCACATATTTCATAGTAAGCATTTATTGGATCATAGACTAGAATTGAAGTGTCCCAGTTCCCAGGCTGTGGGCCAACCTGGACAGAACCTGCTCAATACAAAAATATAAAATCCATGAGAGTGAACTGACTAGAGCATCTTATCTTGTGAATCAAGGCTTACAGTCACTCTTGATTAGACAAGCACTCCTACACTTTAGTTTAATGCTCCAAAAACAAAGCAGCTGAGTAACACTACTACAGCTCATGTTTGTTGCAGTGCTCAGTGTTGACAGTACTCACTCAGCCTGGACTGGCATGAAAACCCAGGAAAAGAACCTGGTGTTTATGTCCCAGTGGGACTCTAAGATAAGTCAGAGAAGATTGTCAATGTGAAACTTTGAGAGGCAGGGGAGTGTACCCTGTTGTAATGTTGATTTGGTATTGTCTCTACTTCCCTGTTCTTCCACCTGCACCAGCAATGTCTTGCTGGAACTGAACTGAATGACTTCTCAGTTAGTCCCAAACCAGGTCATTAGGCTCTTTCAGCTGGATTTTCTATGCCCTAACTTCAACTCTAAAAATTGGGTGTGCAGTCCAATTTTGTCATTTGGGCTCCCTCTAGAGCCAACTGAGGAAGACAGATGCTCTACCACATTTTTTCAGTCACAGGATATGTGTTGAAGACAAATAGGGTGACTTACTCAACAAGTGTAGAGGGAATCTTGCTCATTAGCTCAGTCTAGATGCCTAAAATTAGGAGAAAGGAAAACTACTCATATGAGTTTTCCTAATGAGACCTGAGGAATGTTTCAAGCTAGTTTGGTAATTTAAGTTTTCATCTAAAATACAACTCAGTATTTGTGGCTATTGATGTACTAAATGCTAAACCAAGCAGTATTAGATCTTTTTGTGAATTTTCTGTTGCTATTAAGTCAGGGATAGTTTGAGTGTATAAACCAGTCCCCATATACAATTGAATGGGATTCCTCTCTTCCTTGTTGATCTGTTGAAAATTTATAGTGACTATTATACTACTGCAAGTCTCTTGCAGGTTACATCAGCTGCTAAATGTCTAATTTAAGAATTCTATTTCAAAAAAATAAAGTAAACAAGTCCTATTTTTAGATTGAATATTTGACTATAAATGAAAGTTACAGCAGAGGACAGGTATAAATAGCTCATATCTCCCTGACAAGTCTTTTCAAGGAAATCTCTTCCACATCTGCTGACCAGAGCCTATAGAAGCCCTATAGAAAGACTAAGCAATATTACTTTGGAAGGTTCCTTCAGCTGATGCGTATCCGGTAGAAAGAGAGAGGGAGTGTAATAGAGATATGAAGTATGTTTCTAGAAGGAGGCGTGAGACGCAAAATTCATAGTCAAGGCACTACACACTGTAATGATGTTCAAAATCACTGTCCCCATTTCAGGCACTCCAAAAATTGTACACTGTATGCCCTTCTGTGTTGTTTTTTAAACACAGTTTGTCTTGGAGAGGATAAGAGCAGCTTGGTACTATACCTCACACAGTGTGAGGAGGAAAGAGTTTGTTTTTCCTTGAGTCCTGTTGAAGTGTTAATTTAAAGAAGTAATAATGTAAATCTTATTTCAAACATTCTTTCCCTCCGGCAGACTTCTATATTAAGACATTTGGGTAATTGACCAATGTTACTGTAGCTCAGCAGGCATTATTTTCTTTTGGTAAAAGGATACCATAGTAAATTTCAATGAGAAGGAGCAAAAAAAAAATGAACAGACTTAAATAAGACTCGAATATGAAAGGAAAATATAAACCAGATGGGAGTGATGGAGACAGGTTTTCATATCTTTCTTTTCTTTTAAGATTGGTTTAAAAGTTTCCCTTCACTGCATTGGCTTTCTGCCGCTGAGTAACATGAGGCAACATATTTGTTCAGCAGCAGCAGCTGGGAGCGATTTGCTGGCTGCAGAATGCTGGCTGGCCACAACAGGGATGGATTTGGTGTCCAACACAGCTCAATGGGAGCATTCCTGCTGCCTGCTGTGGGTGCTGGAGCAGGTGCTGGAGGGAAATGATCTGGTCTACCCTGACACTGATGGCAAGGTCTTTGGTGAAACCAACCTCTCCTTGGGTCCAGAAGGCAAATCTGGCAACTCCACTGCCAGTCTTTTTGGGGAAGAAGGCTTTATGTTCCCGTGTGCTATCACATGCCTCTCTGACCATTAATAGGTTTAGAAGCTGCAAGCTAAGTGACTGTGGGTCCTGATGGTAAAAGTGCTGGACATTTCATCCCTCTTGCACCCACTAACAGAGAGGAATTTTCATCTCCCTTCCTGCTCCTCCTAATTAAGCCATAGCAGCCATGGTGGCTCTGGGGCTCTTTCTTCAAGTCATTGTTTCTCACTATGGTTTTACTGACACATGAAAAAAGCTCAGGGGCAGGAGGCACATGGTGTTTTCTACTGAAGCTTGAGCTTTAAAGCTGGGACTCAGACTGCTTCACTCCACTGCTGACAATTTAGCAAATGGTCCATGTTATGCCGCTTTGATCTTGTGAAAGTTTTCAAAAATTTCATCCTTGAAGAAAGCTACAGGCCCAACAGATCCCCCAGTTCATTAGCAATCCTTTAGCGGTTCCCAACAATTAGAGCTGTCAGCCAGTCGAACTCCGTTCGGAGGCCGTGCATTCAAAATCCCTGACTAATGACTTGGTAAAAAGACTTGACAGTGTGTTGCAATTTGTTATAATTGAATCTAAGCTGCATCAGCTGTTTGAGGGGCTGAAATGTTTTCAAACATTACATTGATTTAAATTAATGCCACAAAAATATTCAGAAATCGTGTCTGTCAGATTCAGTGCTAATAATCATGTTCTCTTCAGATACGAAGAAGACATTTCATCACCATTTGAAAGCATTGTCAGGCAGGCAGTTTAAATTCCCCCTCCTTTTCCCCTTAGCTGAAAAATAAGTTGATAATCATTATATTCATGAAAGGAAAGTGCTTGGTAGCTGGAATGGGACAGGGTGGAAGGGAGATGCCTCCTGAGCTATGGCATCTTTGGGAAGAAAATTTGAAAAGCCCATTACAAGTAATAATTTTCACTGACTATATTTCAGTATAAAAAAAAAATCCAAAAAAATTAAAACCAATTCTGCAGCAACTGTTGGAGAAAGTCCAAAAAGAATCATATTTTCTAACTCATTCTCTGCCTTTATTTTAACTGTGGATGCATAAACTGAACAGTGGGACATTTGGCAAGCAGACTTCCAGCACAAGGTCTCTGGTTAAAACTTGCATCTGTTTCCAGAATACCTTTCACTCAAAAGCAGTGGGATGACATGAGATATCAAGGCAGCTTTACTTTCCAAATAAATTGTTTGCTCTGGTTTTTTAATCCTCTGTTAGTACTGGAAAGCTTTCCATTTAAATTAAGAGGGGCTCAGACTGTAAGCACTAAACCTGAATTTTCCTACTTTGAATGCTCTAGGGTCTAAAAATGGAATTTAAAGTCATTATTCCATTTGTATGAGCACTATTTAAAAGCCAGATCCAGACAGAACTTGTGACTGCCCATCCAGAAAGTCAAGACAGTTTGGATTCTGTGTTTTTTCTCTCTTGAAGTACAGAACACCTTCAGTGTACAAAATAATGAGTTAAGATTTAATCAGTACAGAAATTTCAGTACTGACAAAAAAGGTCACTGAAGGAACACGTTTCTCTCTAATATACCTATGCAAACGAGGCTGAGCTGAGACACTACAGGTTTTAGTTATCATCACATTATTTTGCCTAATAGACAAAAAATCCATTGACAAATCTTATCATAGAAAGAACAAATGAATTTTCTTACCTCAGAAGCTGATAGCAACCTCCTTAACACCAGTTTTACACCTCTGTGGCTCTGAAAGTCACAGCATCTACCTGGCCAGCAGTGGATATCTACTGTATACATACCAAACTCTGAACTGATCCATGGAGACACCTGATGGGAGCAGTTGATAAAGTCTCAGCTTGAACTGTAAGAAGCTGAAATAACCTCAGTTCCTAATCAGGAATTAGATATTCTCAGAAAACTGGCTGATTACAAAGTCAGGCAAGGAAAGAAGCAAACAGCACCCACTCTGAATCTCTTCACTCTGATAAACTCTTCGGAAGTCCCACTTCTTCTTTTTGAAGCTCACATAATTTTCCTAACCAGTGTAATATGAATAATCCTTAATATTAGTTACTAGATTTGGTTCTATACTTGCTATTAATTTTATGGTCTGGATTTTTAATAGATTGCTAAGAAAGTCTCGGAAGAGTCTTTACTACAACTGAAAAGACCCTCTGATACAAGGATATAAACATGACTGTTTTATGTTAGAGGTAACTCATCCTTTTCTGTTCCTTTCCAATTTTTGCACATTTAGACTTCTGTATTAGCTAGATGGCACATGGGCAACTAACAACATACTGGTTAGTCTTTTATTCTTGCTGGTTTCACAAAAGAGTGTGGCTCATAAACCTCCTTATACAAAAAGGCTTTTATACAATATATGATTATTAAAAAATATCAGTGGACAGCTTTGAGTTCTTGTGCTTCATCCTTCCCAGATTTTACAAAGATGTGTGTTTCCAGGTTCATGGTTATCATTAAATGAATCACAGAAGGATATTCCACTAACACACCCTATGTTCATTTAACATATTCATTTTCTTTAACTATTATGGACCTGATTCTACTAGGCAGGTATAATTTCAGGAATGCTGATGTATGGCCCATATTGAGTGCTTCAGGGTGGATTTATTTCAATAACCTGATCTATTGAAGCCAGTCATCTGGGTTCCTCCTATAGTCACAGGAACACGAGAAGCGTCTCCAGACAGGGATTTACCTCAGTACCTATCTTATACAGCTATCTCCAGATGCTGCTCCTGCCATTGGCATGTTGTTCATTTAGATGCCTTGCAAGATCAGAGAACACTGCAGCTTTTCAGATACTGATACAGAGAAAATTCCACAGGTAAAATCCATGGAACTTTCCCTGCTTGAAATCGGCCTTCTGTATTTTCATACCATTAGCTTGAGAGGAGTTGCCATTTAAATCCACCAATGGTTCATGACAACATCTAAATTCCTTTTCATGGTGTCCTGGCCCATAGCATGGGCTTTGAAACTAGATGGTCTTTAAGGTCCCTTCCAACCTAAATCATTCTATAGCTATCTTCAGTTCATATGAAGTCACATTACTGAACCATCCCCCAAAGTTCATACTGCAATAAAAATGAATTTTCTGACCAGATAGAACCTACACAAGACTCTTCAACTCCTGTTTGAGCATTTCAGATATAATCATTTTCTGGTATACTCTGAGTGCTTAACAATATCTGCTGAAGTCAGAGGGAAGAGCTTCATGCATGCTTGCCAGTAAAAGTGTGAATTTAGACACAACAGTGCGAATTGGACAGCTTGATATTATGTGCTATTTGAGAAATGTATAGAAGGTGAGATTTCTTCTTTTATGTACTTATACCTTACCTAGTGTATGTTGTGCCAGTTTCTTGCTGCAGTCCCCATATTATCCTTGAATCCCTGATGTGAATTGCTACCTTGTAATTATTTCTAATGTTCTTTCATGTTTCTTGTTTTGCTTTATTCTGTGAGAGAAGCTCGTTTTCTCAAAAATGTAGTTTTGCTTCTTCTTTCATCACAATCAAAACATGTAAACTAAGGCGAAAGTTATTTTAGAAAGGTGGGAAACAGGGAAGGTTAATTATCCAAAGGTGTTATATCTACAAAAAGAGCCAAGTCACAAAAGAGTTATCCATTTAACCTAAATAGCCAAGTCAAACAAGACACAATTGGGGTTAATTTAGCTTTCCAGGCTTTCGTAAACTCATACTTGGGAGGTCGAAGGAGGGAAGTCAATTAGCCCCAATTGTGTCTTGTTTAACTTGGCTGGGTGAATCACTAACCCCTTTGTAAGCTGGATCTCTTTGTAGCTATCACACCTTTCATATGACCGTAGAGTTTTCTAACTTGCTGTTTTTATTGATGTTAAATATTTTTTATCAGATATCACAGTTTCTTGGGGGCAGTGGTTTGATAGCAGCATAATTAAATAGCAAGAATGCATTCACCCATTTCAGTGCTCATAGCAAATAAGAATGGATAGAACTTTGTATGAAATCACATACTCAACAGGCTTTGTATTCATAGATTCCTGAAACAAAGCCAAGCGCATAATCCACAGGGCTGTACAAAGCAGTCAGTGAAAACTGGCTGGAATGTCCATGTGTTAAATTAGACACCAAAAGAAACATCAACACTCCCACGAATGGGACAAAAACAACACAGACAAAAACCTACTTAACTTTGTAAAAAAAGTCACTTACTTGGAAAAACATGTTGTGCTACTTTTAGAACTCTTGATGGAGCATCTTCTTGAATTCTACAACTGAGAGTTGTTAGATTTTTTTTTTTTTTTTGGTACTCTACAGTCTGCTGAATTTAGTTGTAGGAACTATTTCCACACAAAGCAATAAAATGTACCTGCTGACTGGAAGCTGAGTTATGGCTTTTGTAAGTAAGATGCAAATTGTGAGTAGAGAAAAAACTTCTATTGCGATGTCATCAAGCAATAATCCTTCCCTTCTGAAACAGAGTGGAAACATGGCTGAGACACACAGACAGCATGTCTGCAACGGCTCCCTGTCAATTTTTGTCATTGCAGAACATATGTATTCCAGGAATTGCCACTGCACTGGCATTCATCCATCATGTACCACCCACATGAAGGCTTCCAGTTCCCTGTATATGTCATATACATGCAAGCTACTAGCATCACTTTAACACAGTATTTGTGTCCCAGTGGGGTGCTGCAAATACTTCAGTGCTGAAATCAGTGACTAGACAAACAATATTTGAATAAGTAACAGAAGGGTAGGATCTGGATCTTGAGTTAGTGTTTAGCAGTTATGTTAGATAATAGTATATCTGATATCAGGTGCCTTTTCATTAATTTCATTCAGGTGTTACCTAGATATAAGAGTTTAGCAAGAGCCTTTCTTAAATATTTTGGCTTTATCATTCTTCCTTGCAGTGTTGCTGTGTAATGCTGCATTTCTTTCTCTGTATGCGTTGTTAGAAATGTTTTTCGGGTGGGTCTAGAAATTACCAAAATACTAGAATTGTTCACTCTCCACTAGTGCGCATATTAATTATCTTTAATCAGAAAGATTTTTGGCAGTTTAAAGAGAATTATTGAGCTACTAAATTGAGCTAATTATTGAGCTATTAAATTGAGCTACTGTCTGGAATTAATATGACTAAGGTGAATACAGCTCTCTTCAATTTCTGGATAGCAAGAATGAGTATGAGCTCTGATTGGTACTTAGTGTGTAATATGATGGACCCATGCAGCTAAACAAGTAATTAATTAATTAAAGTATAAAGAAGGCAGATAAATTCAAAATCTTTTCCTTCTGACAACATCTGTTTGAAAACATTTACTGCTAGAGCCATTTATTAGGTGTGTAGATATTTACATACACACACTTATGTTCCATGTGAGCTCATAGCCTTGTAATGTACAGTGCAGTTCTTGATGCTGTTCTTTGCTCCTGTTGCATCCACACTGAGCTCACGGATTTTATTTTCCTCACTTTAAATTATCTTCCCATATTTCTGTGCTCTCACCTTTCTAAACCTGAGTTGCACACAAAGAGATTTCAATAATACTGAATATTACTTTGATTTATAATATCAAGCATTTTGCTTTTACATTTTTTGTAGCATGAGACAGAAGAGATTAAGGTAAAGAAAAGGTCTCTGCTTGGATATCATAGGACAAAGTAGCTGTCACAGGATGTGCTCATTTAAATGAAGATTTTTTTGTCTTAAACTTGTGTTATTGTGATATTTGACCAGACTCTTTGGGGTCATTTATCATCATCCATTCTTATTATTTCAGTAGATTCCATCACCTCTTTGATCTCATTCGGTATTTTGTGCTGATCCGGAGGCCGGTAGCGTAAGACCACTAGTGTATTTGTACAACTTAGTGAGACTCAGCATACCTAAAATAAGTGCCAAAATGGCATTTGATCTTGTCACTACCACCCTCAGCAAAGCAGCCACAACAGAGTCAGAGAGGCTTTTTCTCGTTATTACACTCCAGAGGATCTCTGCCTGCCAATAAGGAAAAAGGTGATTGTGAGTTCACATGCCTACAATGGCTGTAGTTTTGACTATTTAGCAAGCTCCAAAAGCCTTAGTTGCTTTAAAGTCCATTTCTTTCATTACAGCCAAGGTCACATAAGTGCTGTAGAACATAAATTCCCTGACCAAATATGATATGGTTTTCCTTTGGAATATAGTTTCATGTTACAGTGCTTGAACTGAGGTGTACAGTGCTCAATGGTGTATGGTGCTTGCCATTACGAAAAAAAAAAGGAGAAAGGAAGAATCAATATAACTGTTTATAATAGTTGAACCAAAGCAGAGTTGTTTCCAAATGATTACTATAATAGAATTGAGGCTTATGTTGAAAGAGAATAAAATCATTTATCTCTGTCATGGAAAATAAAGATAGTAGAAATCACTCTGAAAATCAGAGAATGACAGAGTGGTTTGCATTGGAAGGGACCTTAAAGATCATGTAATCACAACTCCTCCACTCTCCAACTTGGCCGTGGGCAGGGATGCCACCCACTAGAATGTAATACTCTCTCTTAGTTTGCTAAATTTAAACCCTAAAATCATGTTCCTTTACGGAAAATATAAAATGCATGACAAAGGCCATGATTTCCCTTTGTTTCCAGAGGTTTTGTAACCTTCAATGTATATCTCCTGACACTCTGAAATCCTGTTCAAGTTTTCTGCACTCTTTCTTAGCATGCTCAGATGACAACCTTGGAAGTCTCTTAGTACTTTGCATTAGATGGACCGTATTATAGAAGGGCCTTTTATTAAATGATCAACTGCTTTTGGAATGATTTCCATCATATGGGTAATCTTTGAGGGCTCTTCAAAATGAATAAAAAAGCAACCAGATCTTTAAAAAAGTTACATTGTTCTAGGAAAATCAATGGTATCCAAGCAGTGTGGATTGGGTTCACAAATAGGCTCAGACTGCTGCGGACAGGGAACATCTTGTAATGAAAAAAAACAGGGCACAAGTGTGCCCGCACCAAATAATTGTTCACAAAAAGAGAAAAGCTAAGAGGCTGACATGGCGGGCAGGAAAAACACACACGCTTTTCCTGTGAAATTAACACAAGACAGTACCTTTCTGAAGTGCTACGCACGTAATTTCTGCAGCATGGATAAAAAAAGAGAAGGAATTGGATGTCTACGCAGTTATGAACTCACAGGGCTATGAACTCACTAGGATCAGAGAGCTGTAATAGGATAGTTCACACAGTTGAGTGCTGCAGTGGATGTATACATGAAAAACATAGACATACTGGAGTGAATCCAGCGTAGGGTCCTGAAGAGACTAAGGGATTGTAGTATCTGCCATAGAAGAAATCTGAAAGACATCTGAACCTTTTCAGCCTGGAGAAATGAAGGTTCAGGGGGATTTTAACAATGCGCGTAAATGCCTGATTGGGAGGAAAAGGGTGCTAAAGAAGATGGAGCCAGATTCCTCTCCAAGTGCTCACTGACAGGACAAGAAGCAATGGTCACAAACTGAAACACAGGAAACTTCATTTAACTTAGGAAAGAAATCTGTTATGGTCCTGGTGGACAAAGAGAGGAACAGCTTGCCCAGAGAGGTTGTGGAGTCTCTTGACATTGTAGCTACTCAATTTCAGATGGACACCATCCTGGGGAATCTGTTCTAGCTGACCCATCCCTGAGCAGGTGTTGTACTGGTCAATCTTCAGACGTGCCTTTGAGCCCCAGTCATTTCATGGATATGAAGATAAGTGTGACCAGTGTATATTTTAGGTAAAACAAGAAGCAAATATGCCCATCAAAAGGCAGAGCAAGCAACAGTTGCTTCAAGAGAAAAATAGCTGTTGTAAAAAAGCATCGGATTCAGAGTTAAGAGGGAATTTACTCTGTGTGTGTGATATAGCTCATTGTAGCTGGTAGGAGATAACCATCAATTCAGTGGGTCAGTAGGAAGCAGTATAAAATGTGAAGTCAATATATTAATTCTGTAGGAATATAAAGAGTATGAAATGAAAAAAAAAACTTCCTTCCAAAAGACAGGCGCATAGGTATGTTGTGATACAGAAGAAAAGCACCAGATAGTCCTGTTCATCTTTACTTTCAAAATAACCAGCCTCTACATTCACTATTTCCCACCAATACGAAACCTACTACCTTGAAGTCTCCTTCTGTCTTCTAACTCATTTAATTTTTAGCCAGTCATCTTGTTCTTGAAAGCCATCCACAGGTCAGGGACTAACTGCCAGCTCCTCAATGGTCCATTAAGGTAACAATGGTCTTTTGGCAGCACTGCTGTTGATAGATACAGGTGGTTGTGGAAACTGTTTCTGGCTGGTGGGGTGGTGCAGTTCCCACTGAAGAGCAGATTAACTCTGTGTGTGGCACCTTTCAAGGAAACCCTTCCCTTTTAATCAACCATTCCTATTAGAGTGGAAGGCAATGAATAAGGAGAAAGGGAGTAACTGGAATTCCTTGTCCATATGCGTCCCACTTCTGTTGAGCATTCCCCAGAAATTGAATACCTTAGCCACAGGGGTTTAATAGGTTTCACCTGTACCCACAAACCGAACTACAAAGATGAAAAGGGAGCAAAACATACAATCTCTTTCCTGTTATTGCAAATTTTGTACCTGGCAAAGCCCACAGTGTGACATTGCTTTGCAGCAGCCATCTGCAGTCACTCTCTTCTCTCAAATATATTAAAAGTCATGATGAGGGTGGAAACTGCTTCTGTGTAGCCTTGCCTGCGTTTTCCTTCAGTCCTAAAGGACTTTGGGTAAATTTCACAGAGCCTGTGCACAGATTCACATGCCGATGTGCATATGTCCATAAGTGTAAATTCCTAGCACAGCCCCTGACAAGGTTCTGTCCTATATCGGATAGCTGTTCCTTCAGTTGGCTTTGAGGAATACTTAGGGACATTGGGGTATCCCTAAGATAAAGACTGTCTCCAATAGGCATTTAAGAGATTATCCTGTTCTAGAGGAAGACCATTCAGTCATATGTACAGGAGGAAACCTACCTTATTTTCATATGGTGTATTATATCAGTATAACTATAACCCTGAGATTCCAGACAGTCCTTTCCCTTTTCTTAAACTGTTCTTAATCCTTGCTGTAAGGTGAATAAGACAATATGAGGTGCCTACACACCACTGCTAAGGGAGATAAACAGAAAATCTCACAAAATTTTGTGATAGGAATTTACTTAGGTAGCTTTCAGATATTAGACCAGATTTCTTTTTGAGAAACATCCCCAGCCATATAAATCTTTTCTGTTGTCTTCATAGCAGGCTATAGAAATACAAATCATCCAAGAAGAAAACCCAACATTTCCTCCACTCTAGTATTTATGTTTGTGACCATACAGAAAGTAATACAGGTTATTTGTATCAAACCCACAGCTAATTCATAGTGCATTGTCAAAGATTTGCTATAATTGTTCTTGGGTCTACTTCTCATTCCAGTGCAACTGGGATTGTGGTGGTGATTACTTCTGCAGTACACATAAATATTTCCAAGAATTGTGTCTTTTTCTACCTAACAACTGTAATCTGTCATGCTCTGCCCTTGCTCTTTTTATTTGTGCCATGACTACAGATGTTTTTCAAGCAAGACTATCAAGACGATGCATTTACATTCTAGTGAGCTCAGTCTGTGCTGAATGATGTTTGGTCTATGGAGTGTCACCTCCTCTCAGCCAATCTGTGTGATTCAAAAGGCACAGCTGTTGTGTAGAGGGGGAAAAAACGCTCTCTCTGCTGGATGTTCAGGCATTCATCGAAAAATATCAGCTACTGAAATATAATAATCACATGTTATAGATACACCTCAGAATGGGCATTTCCTCTTCTATCAGCTGTGCTATCTCACTGTGGCAGTGTGAAGAAAGGGCAAGTCTTTCTGATATATGAAGTCTTAATCTTTTATTCAGAAAGTATATCCTGATCAGTGTTTAAATGTGATAGGTTACAAAATGAAGACTCTTACTATTTAAATTGCAGCCTTCAAGGCACAGTGAATCTGTTAATGTCCCTGCATAGTTACACTATGGCAGCTATCATGATGGCATTTCTTCTTATCACAGTAATTTGATCCAAGCAGAAACTCTTGAAAGATGATTTCCCCTCTGTCTTTGATTCCCTTTCACACTCCTAGAGTATTCTAGATTGAGAGGTTGCCACCCTTGTTCACCCACTTTCTAGTCAGCCTTTTACATTTGCACCAAATCACCCTAATTAATTTGAAAATTTTCATTCAGCTAGAAAAGCTAGTCATAGGTTCTCTTCTAACCAGTCAAGCTAAAAACTCAAAAGAAACCCACCAACATGGTTGCTAACAATGTTCCAGAACCAAATATCAAGAATGCAGAATCTCCCGCGCTGCCTACCAGATATGTCATTCTGGCAACCTTCTCAAATAACCTTTTTAACAGAAACCTTCAGACATAACATGCTTCTTCTGCTTGAGGATTTTTAAGCCCCCAAATTTGTGTTTGTATGAATGTATGTTGTCATACAGAGATATCTTGGGATGCTTTACAGTGAGAGCAAAAAGTCAAGCAGTTGATTTTTTAAAAGCCATAGAAAGTTTGGAACTGTTTCTTCATCATGTTTTAAATTGCTCCAAGTGATAATGCTAGATATTGCAAAACTTTATCAGTTGTATTCTCATCAGACAGCCGGCATGCCTCAAACTATGCTACTTTTCTTTCCAAAAGTCAGAGGTCTCCAACGTTGATCTAGAAAGAGATTGCTTTTCATGAATTGTCCCTGAAAGAAGGTGTTTTCTTGGCTCTTTTGGGCTACTTGTCCTGTTGACCTGTAAATGGGATGTATTTGCAATAACAGAAAGTTAAACACTTCCAGCATAGGAAGAATGAGATGTTCAGATCAGCACTGGCAGGCTGTTAAAGACATAACCAAAATTGTTTAGACAATTGGTGGGGATGGCTCAGTCTAGGTTCTTGTTCTTGTGGTTACAGAAATTAAATAGCTGTGGGCTAGTGTAGGGAACAAAAGAAATGTTTTTTTCACAGATGGACATATTTCACTTCACTTGATGTTAGCTTAACAGAAATAAGGCAATAAATAAAATAGCATCATGTTGTATCTCTCTCTGGAAAATGACAGGCATCATCAGAGAGCAAATACTTACGGTAAATTCCTCAGATAGGCGGAATGAATCACCTCCTGGAAATGCTTATCTACTTCTACTGCATTTAGGGCAGAAGCTGAGATCATTGGTTTACTCTGGATGTTTCAATTTCAAATGGCTAAAAGTCAACATTTTTTTCGAGTCAATTCCATTTAAGTTTCAAACTTTTCAGTGGAGAAGATTTCAACTTGCATTTCTCTGGCAATGTGTGCATGCACCTCAGCATAAAGTCTGTACATCTGTTGCAGTTCCATTGCGCATTGCTTTGTGACATACTTTGTGTATTATAGTCATCCTCTGCCTCATGTAAATCAGGGGAAAGCTAATAAAATGGCATAAACATGGCTATGCAGAATTATACATTTTTGATGTCTTTCATATAAAAGTACTAAGATTCCCAGACATGCATAAAAAAGGATTTTCTTCATGCTCAGGTAGCTTTTATCTACATGGAGTTGTGAAAATATACTGAATCCTTGACCATTATGTTTCCGTTTAGAAAATGAAATATTTGTGGCTGCATGTGAATTACTTAAGTCAAATGGCAACAGCATTTGAAAGAGAATGTTGTGCAGTTATAGGGATGTTCTTGGAAAGAACTCTCTTCACTTAGAAAGCCTATAAAAGTTTAGGATGTTCATATAATATTAAAAAAGGATCTCTCTCACTTACAATCAATGGGTAAACAATTAATAATTAATAGGTAACAAATGTATTTAGTAACAGTTCTGTTCCAAAGAGGGAAAGAGTGAATGTAGAAATGAAAACCCCATTGACTCCAGACCCTGTTGTCATGGAATCAGTTACATTACAATGAGCATCTGCTCACAAACTCATGAAATTCCCTTGTTGGTTTAGGTTGTTGACTCCCTACATGTCTACTGGGCATACTATTCAGATTCTCACTCCTGGGATGTTTATATAACTTCTTCAGATTTTAAGCTTCAGTATTTTATGGTCAGTTCATATCTGGTTTTTTCCTTATGCCACCACTTTCTTTCAAGGTGGAGAAATAATATTCCCTATATTGGTAAACAGTCACTGAAAGTCAAGGAGTGGGATTGATCTCAGGAAAACAGTTTGAAAGTTGTGTCTTCAGTCTCCTGAAGCTTCATTTACATAGCTAATGTAATGAAGCAGTCAACTCTGGAAGAGATGCAACCTCATTCTAAACCACACGTATGTTAAGATCCTTAGATACCTCTCATGACTTCTTCACCCAGTTAGTGTATCTGACTTGTTGTCAGATACACGTAGACGATGTCTCCAATGTCTTTTTTAACTGCAGTGTCTATTTTAGCAGCTGAAATTCATCTTGTGTCATTCTGTCTAATGGACATGATCTGGCTCTCCTATCTTAAAGCAACAGCCTTTTGCAAAAGATTTTCTTGGTAGTCCTTAATTTCCTTGATCTCAATACTAGTCTACTTACCCACATTTCTAGTTCTGATCAGCTGGTTCTTATGTGTTCCTCCAATATTCTTCCATAATGAGAATAACTGCCAGCTCTATGTCATCAGCAGTTTAATTGAAGAACCTACGGACTCCTGTGATGAAGTTATTACTGAAAATCCTAAATACTAAGCACTAGATAATATTAGTCCCAAGATCAAACCTTTGGGATTCCTATTAGGAATCTTAATTCAAATCAATAGCTGTCTCTTTCAGCTCAATTGACTGTAATCTTCTGTTTATTCCTTTCTGAATGTCATTACTCTGTATATATCCCATCTTCCTCTTATAACTAATACCTTCTTATCATACCAGATGCTTTATTGTTATCCTAATAAAAAAAATTAAATTCAGCAAGGGCAGCATTTTCTGTTAGTCTGCTACAGAGTAGACTACTTTTGCAGAATTCACAGTTTGCTTTAACTCAACAATCACAAAGCAATAGACAAAGATAATTAATGATAATAATAACAACACACAGCTTTATTTAGTCTGTGGCCAAACTTGAAGTCTGTCTTTGAGGCATAAATCAAGCAGAAACTTTAATCAGAGTTTCCAGCTTATCTGTGAGCCAAGTTGACATCCAGAATTGGAAAACAGCAGTCTTGACATTCTCTTCTTTGTCTTTCTTTCATTTTACAGATACTCAGTATTTATATTTTCTAAGAAGCATCTCCAATAAAAATCTAGAACTCTACCCTTCTGTGTTTTCTCTCTATAAAAATTTTTATAGGAAGAAGTAATTCTCCCCATTTCTCAGGCAAATACTCAGTGATTGGCATGATATTTTTGATTGCAGGTAACTTTTCCACTAGTATTCACTAATATAAATGCTACATTTTGCAATGTTTCTGAGGTACTTTGCAACATTTTTAGATGTTTATATGTGATAAATCTTTTCATCCAAGCATAAAAAAAAAAAAAAAATTATAAGGGATTTCTTTGTTAACATTTTCCCCAACAATATAGTGAGAGTTGATAAAATCCTACATTTTTTGAATAATGACATTTAATGATAGCACTTCCATTATTTTCCAGAGAGTGACACTGGTCTAATAACCTTTACATTTGCCAGTAATCCGTTAGCTTTTGAATATGACAGAAAATTTACCATCTTCCTATTTTTTCATATCAGATGCTAACCAACACACTGGTACAAAATGAGGGAACCTTCTGCAATATGTGTAGTATTTGTCATATAATCAAAGCGTGGTAGTGGAATTAGGAGAGTGGGGCTCAGCTAACACTGAGCCATGGTCCCTCTCTTAGCAAATACAGTCACACAAGGCAGATGTCTGAATCTGAGTGAGTCACCTTAAGAGTCCCTTCACAGGTGATGCAGAGAAACAGATAGTTCTACAGCATCATTCCTTTCCTTATAAATAAATGTATAAAATAGATTAAATGAGTCACACCTTAAAAATTCTCATTTCCTTCCCTGAATATGAAGGAGAACTGCAATAACTCACTCATCTACAGAAATGTAAAGCAAGGTGGAATAAATTGTAGCCTTAATATGTTTGCCCCCATCTGTGACATGAGCAACAGCATAAACACAATGACTGAATATTTCTGAGTCTTTATTCATTAATATTTATAAAGTACTTTAAGATCTTGGGATCAAAGCAGTAAAAAGAGGTAATCAGCACTACATGGCCAATCCACTCAAGTGTCAAAGTCTTATTTTATAGAGTATTGTATGTCTAGGTAGCACTTCCTTAAAAATCTTATGAATTAATTGAGAAGATAGTTGGACAATAGAGGCTAGGGGTTTCTGTTCTAGCACGTGAGAATAGTGCCAGAGCTTTCAGGGGGAATCTTGCTTCTCTTAGCCTTGTCACAATATCAGAAACATTATCCTCCACACATCCTAAATATGCTGCAAGTTGTAAGAGTTGCCTTCAGCACTCTGTGCTGTCCTGCAAAGCTCACCAGCCTAACAAGGGGGATCGTAGTACAGTCCTTTCCATCTTCAGGCACATCAGTCCCCTGCTCTGCTTCACTGCCATATACTGTGACTCCTGGGACCTGCTGCCAGCCCAGCAGCCAAGGCTGGCTCTTTCTAACTGGGGGAAGCTGCCTAGGGATATACTCTGGACCTGAACACTTCTTAAAAAAGGGACAACCAACCCACAGCCACTATCCCCACAGACCACTCCAAAGAGCTCCATTATCAGTCACATGTATACTAGAAGTATTTTTTAATCACTGAATATATTTGGAAAGCTAAAAGGGGTTAATGGTTGCTGATTTCCCCCTTCTGTATTTGGGAGGGCTCTAACCACCACAAAATGACTGTGCAAAGTGCTGTTTGCTTATTTTCCTGAAAAAATTGTACACTTGGCACATGGATCCTTCTGATCACATTGCTGGAAAGGTAAAAGCACTGTATAAATCCATACATCCAGCCAACATGCACACATGCTCTTTTAGGTTTTCTTCTTTTTCAGTCTGAGCTAGTTTTACACACACACACACATACATAGACACACAGACACACAGACACAGACACACACACACATTTCCTAGTACATTTTGTATAATTTAAGTTATTTTTGTGTTATATGCAAGGTCTGGTGTTCCCATGGATTCGTTAGGATGAATAATTTCTGTCAATAATGAACACAGGAACCCAGTACATGAATACTTGACGAGATGAATATATGCATAGGTTATACATATCAATTTGTGGTGAATGCATGAAACAAATGCATAAGAAACTGATTTAACTAGCACGAAACACAGATGAAATAGATGGCATATAAATGTAATTATATTACTTTCAGGCAAATAAGACCGTGTAGATAGGAGGGTGATGGGTACGTGGATTCTGTAATGAACAACAGGGCAGTGGAGAGGCCCCTTGCAAAGATAATGCATCATTTTATGTCTTTAAAAAAGCCACAGTCATACAAAAAGCCAATAAGAAAGCACTGCTAATAGGTGGAAAAATAAATATATTCTGTGGGTTAAAAAGCTAGAAAGGTATAAAAATGAAAGCTTGTGCATGGAAAGAAAAGTAATGAGAAGTATAGGAAATTACTAAGAACCAACCAACCAGGTAGAATTTGCATTGTCACCTTCAGTGGATTTTGAATCTGCCCCTAACAGATTAACTGACATGCAGCATCAGCATGACAATGGTATTATTTATTTTTACTTATGATCACAGTAAGAATAGATATTTAAAATAGTCATATTTTCAAAAATTCTAAACATTTTAAAATCCCCTTTTAATGACTTAACTTTTTTTTTTTTTTTTAAGGAACTTGAAGCCAGTGTTTTCTAATGCTTAGACAATTTTGATACTAGGCAATATTATTGTATGATGAAGTTCACCATGCTGGAATGCCTCTGGGGATGTGATCTCTAACACTGTGTGTGTGGAGGGCCCAGTCTTCCAGCCGATTATTTCTATTTTCTCCTCTTTTAGTGCTATAAAGCATCTCAAGTTCCCAATAAAACAATGTACAACTCCTTATCTGCTCCAACATATACCTTTCACCCACCAACATTTTACTCATAACCCTTTTCAGGCACGACCTTAAGCCTATGTTTCACAATCAATTTTTCCTTGGTACCTTGGTTAAGCCTTACACATCTTCTAGCATTTTCTCAAGAGTTTCTTTAAGAAACCCATAGTAAGGATAAAAGGTAAATAATGTTTACTCACTATGTGATTGCCCATGATTTTCCTCATGGTGGTCCCTGTTACCTGCACTCCTGGATGCCAAGGCACAGACCAGCTAGCTTTAATGTGAACCTTGGTCCAGGGCTTCTCACCAGCAACCTCATTCCTCTCCCAGAGGAATGACCCCCATCAAGCATGTGATATCTTACAAGGTTGCCTATAATGGGTGTGTGGTCTTCTGTGAACCCTTTTGTTATCAGAAAGGTTATGCTCCGTGTCATGCAGCACAAAAGTGAACACTCTGAGTAGTCAAGAGTTAAAACATACCTTGGCTGTTTCAATAAAATGCAATTTAATACGACAAGAAATGCATTTCATATCTAATGTTGACATTGAAGGATCTTGTGTTGCTTTTTTACCAATAGAAATGACAGTGATTCATCAGCTTTTATTCCATTTTATATTGCTCTGGTGCTCTATCAGCCAGAGAACTGCTCTAATTTTTGGCAAAGTTTACCCACTGAGTTCTTTTCCTTGCTGCCTTTCAAATAAAAAAAATATTTCTCGTAGAAGGCACTCACATTTTTTGCTGTATTCCTGGTCTTCCCACCTTATAACTTCCCTGTCACCCTGGAATCCACAGCTCAGTATTTCCTATAGCTTCTTTTTCAAAATGAACATATATAAGAGTGTGAATTCTTTCAGACTTCTTGACTATTTTTCATGCCTTTGCATCCTCTGTTTTATTTTTAGAGTTTCAGCATGCATCCCTAACTTTATATGCTGTGCACTTCGAATTGCCCTAGACTCAGAGGAATTTCTGAGATCAAACAGCATCAATATTAATTACTAATAGAGTTTCGCTTTTAAAATAAACTTGGGTTTAGAATACTGAGACAGCATGTTAGCAATTAATGCATTACATTTACTTTTACACATGGTTTATATATTTTAAACATGGGAACAAGAAGTGCTTAGCTTCAAGTTCTGTATTGAAAGAGGTTCAACATCAGCAGTTGAATTGGTTTGTAGATTTGAGGTTTGGACTGAAATTACATAAAGTGTAGATCTCACAGAGGCAGCTGTCATGAAGCCTTTACTCCATGAGTTAAGGGGAGTCTTAGTCACTTCTGCATGTTGCATTCAGCTAGAATATTAAAAAAAAGAATATCCAGAGAGAGAAAAAATTAAAAAGAGGTTAATATTCAAGCCTAAACCAAAATAGGTTCCTTTGTGTACTCAGTTTTCTTTTGCAAATTTGACTCCTCGTACTTTCACCTCTACTGGGGAGATGGAGGCTTAGGTGGGTTCACATCCATCAAAGATGAAGAATGAAGCAGAGCAATTTATCAGAAAACACACACCAAACTGTTCATTTTTCAAATTGGGTTGCATACCCATATCCGACTGGAAACAGAGACAAGAAACAAGAATATTTAGAAGAGCAGGAAATGTGGGAAAGTTATCAGCAGTCAAAGACTGTCCTCCCACCTGACACGGTCTGAGTGGCAGGCCCTGGCAGTAAGAAAGAACAACTTCTCAAGCACAGTAATAAAAATAGCAAACCCACAGCTGTCTACTCAAGATGGCTTAGAAGTTATGTACAAAGCAATAAAACAGAATCTCACTTTTCTAAGGAGCATTCATTTTTTAAAAAGATGCAGCATATTTCTGTGAGCCATAAGCCAACTCTACCAGCTAATAAGCAAGATCTAAGCTATCTCGATACACCATTTCATGGTACTAAAGTATTTTCTTATGCTCTTTTATTCTGGCCATTTCTCCTCCTCACTAACATCTCCACTCCCAAACCAGCACCAATGCTAAGAAGATACCCAAAATGAAATTTCTCCACTCCATGCCTCTAGTAGTCAAGCTGTAAACCCACTTTCAAAGTAGGATATAATTTCCTGAATATACTTTGCTCTGGAAAAAATAATGGGGAAAGACAGAAAGAAAAAGACAAAAGTACAGCCTCTGAGCCAGAAGAGGTGTTATTATAGATGCCAAAGGAGGCAATTTTAAGGCATAGTGAACAGACTGAGGCTTAGAAATACTTAAGCATTAAGCTGGAAAACAGCACGTGCGTGAGAGCTCTAGAAAGGCACAGTATGAGACACCAAAAAAACCCTATTCTCCCTTTTTGTGTCTGAGACATCATAGAAGAAATCATAAGCTTAGCATGGATTCTTTATGTTTTGCCAAAGGTCTGGCTGGAAATGATTCTGCTGCCATAAAATCTGTTTATGACAGTATTAAAGTAAGTATATCACCCTGAACGTGCTGTCTATTCTATCCTAAATAAAGGCATCAAGGAGAGCTGGAGCTCACGTTAAAAATGGGTAGGGAAGAGACCTTAACAAGAGCATTGGCACAACCTCATCACTGTATCATGCAAGGACCGTGGGCTGCCAAGAGGGAGTGGGTGGTTAGTCCTCTTTCAGAAACCAGCCTCAAGAGCTTTCTAGGAAAATGTAAAAAAATTTACTGACAGTGTCTGGGCTGGATGTATTTTGGTGCCATGGGAGCAGCAATAATTGTAGGGCAGTGTGTATGCTGCTGCGTTGTAGTGTCTGCAGCTGTCAGTGTTGGTAGTAAATGAGTATCCAGTGGGCTTTGCCCATTTTCCCTTCAGTGCTCATGTGTTTTATGGGTTTGAAAGTTAAGGAGGAAATAGAAATGCTTGTAGGAGGAAGTGCTTTTAATACATCATAGTAATTTTTTACTTGTGACTTTAGTGTTAACATAATTTGTAGCTCTTTCATGTTCTCCTTTCATTCTCTCTCCCCTGATTTTTGCTGTGCAAACACTGATATTTCCTGATAGAAGGAGACTTTAAACAGCCCACAAAGATCGACTGCTTTCATGCTTCCAAATTTTCTCAGGCAGTTAAGCTCAAGAGACTGGTGCAAGAGCATGGATCAAGTAACTTATTGACACACCATTCAGACAAGCACTGGGGAAGGGGGGACATGAGCTGGCTGCCCTGACATGAAAGGGCAATATGATTTTACATCATAGGGCCATCACCCCACTTGACCCATGTGAAACCAACCCAGAAAAGTCAGCTTCTCTGTGCCAAATGACTGCCCTGCCTCACATTCCTGGGCTAGTTTAGAAGTAAAAACCCAGAAATACCACATAAGGCTTTTCAAAGAACAGTCATCTTGTTAGTAAAGAGCAAAGCTATTCCTAATGGTCATCCCTCCGGTGTCTGTGCACCCTGAGTGTACTCATCTATGTCAGGATATCTCTATCTATCTATCTATAAATATACATGTACATTGCTCTACTCCATGAAAGCAAATGGTACTTTAGAGTGAGAGTGGAACAAATCGAGGGAAGACAGAATACCAAGGGAGGGAGTGAAGTCTGTAGCTGCCTCTTGCATG
>VZRV01005809.1:232643-277458 GCA_013398115.1 Falcunculus frontatus
TACATATATTTACTATTTAAATATATATATATGTTTTTATTCTGGAATAAGATCTTGGAAACTGATACACTGTCTCTTCCCTGTTAGTGCACTAAGCATGACAAAAAAGACACTCCCACACACTTTACTTCCCAAAAGAACCAATATGGGGAGATATTCTCAGTTCTCTGCATCTCATGAGTGGACTACAGGCATGTCAGGCATGTAGGATAATCTTGCAAATCATGCCGAGGGACATTTCAGCCACAGTCTTCAGTAATGCCCAGTTATTAGAATAGGCTGAAGAAGCTGACACCATGCTGGACCTCCTTCAGACCACCAGCAGGTTTGATCTGAGCACTGTTCCTCCCATCATCCACAGAGCCCCCCCTGCACCTGCTCCTCTGTGAGTCTGTCTTTTTTAAAGGGGTTCTGAAGTACATATGACTTCAAATTTAGCTAATCCTGATGTCACGTGCAAAACCAGCTGTTCTTGTCCTGCTGGAGACACATCTCTTTCTGCATCCTGGCAGTATGTTTGCCATTCTCATGCCAGTGTCTCTCTCATATTGCTCATTCTGTGGTTAAACAGACTGTGAATAAAAAACACACAAAAAAGCTCAATATATGAACTTCAGTCAAAAGTATGAAATCTAAGGATGGGTAGCCTCTAAGTGATGCCTACAGTCACTCAGGAATCAGTTTTAGAGCTCTGAACTGGAATAAGTCCTGCACTTCATGTTGCCCCTTCCTCTTCCTTCTTCATCTTCTGAGCAATAGATTTCTGTTGCTTGCTTTGTTTTACTAACCATTTTTACATGCCCTATCAAATGAGTTATGAAAGTTATGATTAAATAGAGCATCAAATTTCTCTTGCTTACTAAGCAAGAACTCTTAGAAGAAGGAGGTAAGTGGTTGATTTGGAGTGATCTACCATTCTTAATTTTATCCCATTTTTAATTTACCTCAGTGGCTTACTTGTTCTTCTGTTCAAAACACATTAACAGTACCACTCCATTAAGGATCAGCAGTACATTGATTAATGTTTTGATATCATGGTTTGTGGTTTGATTTGGTTGGGGGACATTGCTGGGTTTGTTTTCTGTTTGGGTTTTAATAGAACAGGAATCAAAGGTAATTTCAAATGTTAAATCCAGTATCTAAAACAGTAGTACATATTAATATAGTAAAATAGGTAATGTTTATACGTAAACGGCATGCAGAATGTACAAATTTGAGCGGTATATTAAAGTCTGAGTGACGAACGGGTAGATGATTTATATGAGAGATTTCTTTGTGTAGAAGCAGAATTTTAATTCTGTTTCCATCTTAGCAGATTGGAAATGATTTCTCATAATACTGTGGATTTTAAATGGTGTATACATCCTTGCAAGTGATAATCATACACATTTGGGAAATTACTCCCATAAATGTTATTCCATTCAAGAATCTTATGTTTTAAGCATCATGTTCAGCACATATTGGAAAGAAGGTTGCAGTTAATATATGGAAACATCATTTGTATTTAATCACGCAGTTGGGTAACTACTTAGTTACTACAGTAACTAAGTAGTTTAAAATGCACAGATTGTTGCTGCAACCTAGCTTGCCACGGGCACTTTTTCCCTTTGATAGCTCAAGTGCCGAATAAATAAAGTACAATCAATGCTCAGAACTGGTCGAAAAAGCTGTTCCATGTAGGTTATGCTGTCAGTCCTGTTAAATAAGGCCTCACAGCTTCACTATGATGGTGTGAAAACAAAGGGCATATGGGCAGCTTTATTGCTGCCTTTTGCACGTTGTCTCTGGCATCCAGAGGGCACAGCAGCAATTTCGCCAGGCTTAGCTGGCTCCCCTTTGTGCCTGGGTGTTTTTTACAGCAGATGGAAGCTGGGCTAGGACATTTGCCATGTCTCCAAGCATCTGTGTGATGCCAGCTGCGTGCACGGGGTCAAAGGTGTGACAGGGTGGCTCTTGTACTGGGTCTCACCTGGCAATTTCTGTTCAGCACCTTTCTGTTCACACCTTGTTTAATCCAGTGTTTGACAAATATTGAAAAATAAACATGTGTTTTTCCAGGAATCATTCAGGGACTGAGTTTAAAGAAAAAATTAAATTAAACTAGAACCTGATATGATTTTCTTAAATATTATCAGTCTACAGATACAGATATAACAGTGGTCAAAATACAAATGCATAGACCTCTTTTTCTTATTCAATTTACATAAAAACAGTCAGAATAAGGGCATTTGGTTATTAAATCTTAATAAACTTTCTCAGCAGAAATAATACAAAATATATGCTGTTATATATATATATTGTGTATATGTTCTGATACGTGTGTAGATACCGGCACATGTAAGAAAACCCTGCAAAGGAGGAAGTAAATGATTCTGTGTTTGTATGAATACGATATAATTTGTTGTAAGGCACTTACATACTGCAGAAATGGCCATCAGAGAAAAGCTGAAGCTAGACAAATCTATCTGTACATGTACAGTAGCATGCCTAGTTTTTAAAGACTCACTTATGCAAGCTTCCCATAAAACACCGAAACACATCTTTGCCCTTATACTATGGCAGAATTGTTGATACAAAATTTGCTGTGTCCTACATTATTGTTACACATGATGTTTGTTTTTCCTCCCCTCCATTTCCAAGCTATAAATGAACTGCTTATGTGGAGTTCAGTAACATAACTGTACAAAATTAGTGACAAAGAGAAATGTCAGAGTTGATATTCCTGACACAGCCTTTTTAACTCTTGTTATGTCTTAGGTTTGCATATCAGAGATAGAATAATGCAGCAGTCCAGGATCCCAGGAGGCTCTCACTACCATTGTCTTTTAGTTTTTAGCCTGTGGCCTTGATTGAAAGGAGAGCTTCAATTGGGACTACTCATTCATTATTATTTAAAAATGGGCATCCTGGCATGCCTTTGTGAGGAAAAAAAAAAGGAAAAAAAAAAAAGGAGAGGAGTTTAAAATATTTGCTCTCTCTTCCTATGTAAAAACTTCTTAGATGGAGTTTGGCAGTTGATGTTGAAGTAGAGGTAGACAGCCTTTGAAACACTTACCTAGTTCACGAACATTATGGAGGATCTAGTTCACTGCAGTTTAGATTCATAGACGGCATTTTGCTTTTCTGTGATCAAAATGCCTGTACAGTTTCAAGGGTTTATCATCAGAGTTGAATCCACACAGAGCCTAACCTAAGAACAGCCAAGAAAAGCATACATTTGAAGGGCTTTGATGCTCCATCACATAGCCATTCAGTGGTTATAATGGAAGAGGAGTACATGACAGACTTTGGTCGTGCCTGTCATTCATAAATCTCAGTAACCTATACCAAGTGTTCCAGATTTTACAGGGAAATTGTGCCAGTACCTCATACGGCTGCAGAATGAACTCTCACTGCTTTAATCAGGTACATTCTTTTTCTTTACTCGTATTACTGAAGATATATACATGCTAAAATTAGATTATTTTATTTTAAAGGAGATCTCTTTAATGTATTTACATAATTTAGCAGATGGTGTAACCTACCAGATCACAAGAAGCAGGAATACTGATGTGTTTTATACCTCTGGTTAAGGAATAAATATGTGCAGGCACTTACAGTAAAGAAGTAAGCAGAAAAATGACAGATTTAGTATTACATGCAGGATAATATTTTTCTTACTTCTTCAGTCAGAGCAAAGTACTTTTTAAAGCAGTTTGGAAAAAGACCAGGACTTGTAACATAGATGTGGTTGAGACAGTAAGTAGATTAGCCAGAAGCTAGGATATTTTTCCCACCGGCTTCAGCAGAGCCAAGATTTTGGCCCGTGGTCTAATTCTGCATTCCTTCATCAAGAAAAATGCATGAGTATCAGTAATATATCAGAAGTGTTCCTGCACAGGTCATCAACAAGGCTGTGAACATGCAGTAAATAGAGAAAGGGGTAAACTTTTTTTTCCCAGGGAATGTAGTCATTCAGATGAGTGGCCATAGCCAAATGCTGCCCTTTTTGAGTTTCTCAATGTCTTCAGATGTATTTCTGGTAATTCAGCTCTCTCTTTTGCAGCATATTATCCTTTCTTAATCCAAAAGCACATATTACTTCTGTATTGTTCTATCTATTTCTCTGTCTGAGATGAACATTACCAACTGAATTACCTGTTTCTTGATTCTCGTTTCTGCGATTGGTTTTATACATAGCTGTGTGGCTTCATTCTGGTGAACATGTGGTTTTACACTTTTATTTTTAATCCTTATGAAGAATAATTTGTTTTTATTAAGAATAGATATTTCAGCCCTGCATATTTCCTTCCTATTTTCTCCCAATAATTCAGTCTATTGTTCTTATCAAAACAATTAGCAAGCATGCATTTACTTTTACTCCTTTGATAAAAAATGAACAGTTAAATTATTTTAGCAGAGGAAAAATCCTGTTATGTAAAAGCCTTTTCAATTGTTTAATTAAATAATTCTTTCTGAAACACAAAACAAAATCTCCAGATGCTCATTAGTTATAAGTGCTACTAGAGATGTGCAAGTCATGTCCCACATTCCCTGAGAATGCAGATATTCATCTCTATTAAAGAAGTCCCATAGCCTTCTCTTGGTATCAGAAATCCTTTTGCATCCAAATATGTGTATTGCATCTCTCCAGAAAGCAGACGAGGTGAGAGGGTCCTCAAAACCTTCAGAGAGGAAGAATCAGGAGAGGGTGCATCCTTCCCTCGTGCTCTTCCCTCACTCCGTGCCCCATCCGTTCCCGGGTGTCAGTGCCAAACTGCAGCCCTCCTCGCCAACATTTCTCTGCAAGGCAATTCAAGGAGTGCCTCTCTCATCTGTATGATATTCTTAGCAGGCCTTCTAGTCTTATCCTTGGAAGTTGTCTGCTACATCTGCTCTCCGGAGGCAGCACACATGAAACTTGAAAAAGAAAAAAAGAGAAGCCTATACATTTGTGTGGTAGCACAAACAGAAGTGGTCATTGGAGTCAAGGTTTCACTGTTTATTGACACAAATCTGAGACTGAACCTTCCTTTTCCATTCATACTGGCTAGAAGGTTCCAGTCTGGTTGACGCATTCACCTAACCGACATCCATCCGAGTAATCTTTTAGTCCCTGCCAGTGCAGACAATAACTAAGCTTGCTAAGCCCCGACTTTTACTGATATATGAGTGGTGCTAATTGCCTGCTCTTTGCCAGACTGAGCAATATGTTTTCCAGATTCCCTGAAAAGAGAGTGACTTGTTGGCTCAAAACTTCTCGTCTTCCTTCATCACTTCTAGTATTTATTATCATCTAATTCTCCAGTAATACCTTGGTTCTAAATTAGGTCAGTGACTCAGTAATTGGCAGTATTTCTGTGACATTGCCACTGAAATGGTATGGTGGCCGATTTCTTAATCACTTTTATATAACCTGCACTTTACACAAGTCAGGGGAGGAATTTTTCCTCTTGCAAACTAAGCTCCAGGTTTCAGCCTCTCCTAAAGCCTGTCAAGTTTCCCCCTTGACCTGAGTGATTGCTGGCCCTAGATTCAAAATAGATTGTCACAAGGGTTTTTATAAGATCTTTGGGATTTACAGCCAGAAATGTCTTTAAATGTGTTTTCAATCAAATTATATTGAGTACTCTATCTATTCTTTCATAGATAGTATTTTAAATTTTCTTTGTAAAATTTCTCCATTCCACTTTAGCTACAGCTGCGCTAACTCCATGGAACAGAGCTATCAACATCCTCCATGATCGAGTTCTTGCATGCCTCACACAGCAGACATTTCCAAATGGCTTACGGGTTTCTGGAAAGCAAAACATTCATACAAATGGTACCATTTGTAATCTTCTTTGATCTTCCACGCTACATGGGAGTTCATAAGATCCTATTGTTGATCTACAGGAAAAACATTGCTGGATTTGACCTGTTCACATCCACTGTTACTAGACTTAACGTGAGAAAATCAAAGTACTGTAATACAATAAAGTCACTCATGAGTGTTGTATCTCTCCCTCACAGGGAAACTTAAACGAGTTGAGAGAGTTTTGTTGTGAGACCACGTAAAGTATATCATGCATGAAAGCAAAATGAGGAGGAAGGAGGTGTTCCCACCTGAAGGGACTTTACAATATAAAGACACAATGAAAATACAAAAGTGTTGAATTAGAAAAGAAATAAAAGAAATGGGAAATAATGTGGACCAATTTACTAGAGGTTATAGAGGCTGTGAGCAGACTGCATAATCAGAAAACATCTTAAGCTTATGATTCGGTGTAAGCATGTAGGTAAATCACTTCTCCTTCCCTCGCCCCAAGAATAAAAGTATATTTTCTTTATTTCCTCTGTAAAATATTGTCAGGCAAATCATTAAAGGAAGGTTTTTTTTAAAAAAGAGAAAATCCTGCACTGCGTAGAGGGTGTTGAGACAATATGGGATCCAATATGGTCAGCCAACCATGAAAGTGGAAAACTGTATAGCGGTCTTTGTCCTTTATCTAAGCATAATTTCCTTATTTCATAGCTTCCCATGCCTCATGTGTCTTCCAGAAATGCCATACATGACGCTGTTTCTAATCTGTGATTTACTGCAGCTGCAGAACAAAGAAATGGTGCCCAAAAAAGTAAATGAGTGAGTGAACCACTTCTGCAATACCAAGCACTACAGGTTATTAGTCTCATATAGAAAATACCTAGCTTGATGTAAACTTTATACAAAGGAGACTTCTAGTAGATAGCTCATCAATAGATCTGTCACCCCAGCAGGGCCACCCCTGATGCCAGTGGGTTGCCTCTTACAAGCTGTCATTCCATCTCAAACTGTGTTTTGGTACTACTGCTATCCCCAGAAGAAAGAAAGGAGAGCAAAAGTAGTCCAGAGTAGGCACTGCTGGTGACCTTGACCCTTAAAGGTTGGCAAAATAAACTGGAAAGGTGTGCAACCAAAAGCAATGAAAGGGAAAGGTTTTCTAGAATAATGTAATTAGGCTGCATAATACTCTGCCATAGCTGTTATTTGTAATTATTTCAAAGAGGTGACTAGATGTGCATACCCTTAACATGAATATTTGGTTATCATAATTTTTAACAACATTTTGGGATGAGAACCTTGAAAATCCTCGTATCAGCCTTTGGCAGAGATGGGGAGAACCTCATGATGGATCCATTCATATGATTTCTGACAAACCTAACCACTCCTTAGATCAGCTGTCATCATTTCAGTGTGCTCTAAAACTCATGGAATAACCAAATAAAGAAATGCTTCATGACTGTCACTGCCAGAAGGATACTAAACAAATGGGATTCTTTTCCTCTCAGAACACCTATTATCCCTTTGAAAATAAAAATGTTAAAGGGTTAGGTGAGACTGATTTGCCTTTGATGCTTTGTCCTAAGTAAAGCTGGTTAAAAAGCGTAATTAGTAGACACACAACATGGATCAGCTGAAAGATTTCAATAATGAGGCATACATTTAGGATGCTTTCCCTATCAGTGGCAGATAAGAACAAGAAGTTATTTTGTTATTTCATATTTTTGGGGTTCTTTAATAGAGTATTTTTGTTTCTTGCTTTTGCTGAAAGTTTGCAAAGGGATAAAAGTTCCTTCTCTATGAAACTGGCTTTATCATTTTGCCAGATGAAAGTATTACAGTGGTTGGGCATGTGCAGTAGGTACAATCAGTGACTAGGGCTGCTTTATCTTATTTTTTTTTTACTTTTTAAATAAGACTGTTGCTCAGTTCCTTTGGAAATCATGCAGAGGATTATCTGGATTTTAAATCAATATCAATAAATCTGGGGCAATTTGCTTGGAACATCTAATTACTTTTCCCCTCCCACTAGATTTTCAGGCCAGCTTGTTACCTCAGGGCTTCAAATACCTTGGGATCCATCTTTCTCTCAGAATTGTCCTCAATTAGCTTTTCATGCCTGTTTCAAGATCTTGGAATTGGCAGTCCTAGGTGGCAAAATCTTATATTAATTTATGAGCAGAACCATTCTAATACTAGATTTTTTTCTATGTATTGTATTTTTTTCACAATATGCAAGAGTGGCTTTTAAGATATCACAGGAAGGAACTGAGAAAGCTAAATTACAATTTTCTCTGGTAGGGAGGAAAAGACCCCAAACAACCAAAAAGACACCAACTTTCTCTGAATCATTTTGTTAAGGCTAAAATATCTAAAACTAGTATTAGAATTCATCTAAGTATCTATTCTGCAAATACTGTATTTAAAAGACTTTGGCTCTATTGTGATGGATATTAAACAATTGGCAGAGCCTCATTTGATCATTCAGTCTTGGTTTGTTCTAGTGGTATTCATCTTCTCTTAATCTGGGGTAACCAACAGCAGAAAGTCATCACAAGGGCTGCAGCAACCTGTCTGCTTTCCCTTCCTTCATGTAAGGCAGCTCCCTGGGATGAGCTCCCCAAGAATTCAGAATAGTTCCCCATAGGACGTGTGGGGAAGCCTCACCATCATTAAAGTTCTCTTTATACCAGTTACAGCACTAGGAAAACCACATGGATATCCTTTCTCATCAAGGGAAGGAACTAAATATTATATATTCAAATAATATCTAGATTTGGAAAAAAAACCCACAAGTGAATGAATGACGGAGATCTGGAAAGTTTTGAAAGGAAAGTCTATTTGGAGCAGTTCATTGCCTCCTCCAGTACAGGAACTAAGCAGCATCAATATGCTGCTGAGAATTTCAAAAGGAAAATATGGGTGATTTCTAATTTCATACTTTCTTGTCACAGATAGTGTGGAAAATAGTGTGAAAGCATACATGGGTTCAAAATAGCTGCTGAAGAAAAAAAGTGTTGTGCAAGACTTTGCAGTACAAAAATACCAGTTCTTGCTCAGAAAGATCTCAAACTTCAGTCAGCCGTTTTCTGTAAATCTGTACTGGGGAGGAAGCATCATTACACATGTTCTGATTTTCATTATCTTCCCCAGATAGCTGATACCGTTCAGCGACAGAGACAGGATATATAGAGAGAGACTAGATGGTCTGACCTATTCCAGATATTCTTATATATTTTATGTGAAATATCGTAACTGACTGTGTACTGAAATATGTTCCTTGAAATATGCTCTCTTTTGCTTTTAAACAAAAGGGTTTGAATGAGTCTCATTACTGTAAGTGAGGAGCTCCAGGATGCTCAATTAGGTATCTGTGAGCCTAAGAGAGAGCCTAGTGAATGATTCCACCAGGATTTCTGCACAAGCTTTGTAGCATGGAGGTTGGGGGTGGGCAGGAGAGAAGGAGAAAACTCAGAGTTAAAGCTGGAAAGAATCAGCCAAGCACCTAAACTGCTGCACAGATAAACATGTGTTAAATACAGTAATTTGCAAATCAAAAATCTGCTTTTTAAGAAGCTAAGGGTGAACTACTGATGATTTCTTAGATTGTTCTAGTGGTTAATCACAATTACTGTTATGAAAACATACCATAATATTCTTGCCTTCAAATTCTAGCCAGAGGTTGTTGCAAGACCTGAATTTGTAAAGGTGTTGAGTCTGACAGAAGCTGCTATATTTTTCCTACAGATGTTCTTATAATTAGTAGTTAATCTATTTCTCAGTCTTATTTTTCTAAAAACTCTAATTCTTGCTCTTTGCTTCTTAGAGAGGACACTTAAATGTCTTTAAAGATTTCTATGACTCCTGTGTATGTTTCAAATTTCTACCACTCTTTCCAAACAGTGGATTGCAAAATGAGTAGATGACCCCACTTATAGCTCTTCTCCACTTGTAAAGTAGCCTCCCTAGCTTTACAGAGTGGGATGGTGTATTGGTTTGAAAACAAACCAGTGGGAGATCACAAGTCAGAATTAAAATTTAATAGGAAAAATTAAAAATAAGTGAAATAATACAAGGAAAAGCACTGACAAAGTCAGATAAAACCTGACACCCAGTTAGGGTGGTGGTAGCAGTCCAAATGAAGTAGTTCAGTTGAAGTGGTGATCCTGTGAAAGGTCTGGTCTCCTGCTGAAGGTCCAATGGTAGCTCTTGTCCTCTGGGAACCCAGCAGACAGGACTGCCTTAGGCAGTTCCAAGGCCAGGTGATATCCAGGTGGGAATGCTTGGCTCCTCCCTCCTGGGTGGAGCATCTCACAATAGGATGAGATAAGTCCATGAGTCATGCAGTGGTTTCCTGATGGCCCATTGTTTGTTATCAGGGGCGGGTCACAGCAGGAGATAACAGCTAATGGCCCACAGCTGGTGGTAATAGAATATACTTAAATACGTCTGTATTGTAACCTAGGAAAGATAGGAATATCCTTTGGTATTACGGTACTGAACAGACAACTTGTCGTCTGTTGTTTGCTGGTTCTGATCTCTTGGTCACAAAACTGATCCCATTTTACAACTGAGCTCATTTTACAACAATGAATGAAAGATACAATTACAGATATGCAATGCAAATAGAGATTTGATTCCATGTGAAATTTGGAGGCTGTTGATAATGATGGATTCCTTATTGCTGTGTTAAAGTCAGCCCTCTAGAACATCTGGTACAGTTCACTGATAGTAGTTTATAAACACTGTTTCAAAAACTACCTAGAAAGCAAATGCCAAAAGCATAATCCACCATGGTCCTGATATGTGCAAGAGCTAGTTATGAAAAAGTTGCAGTACAGACTAATCTAGATCCCTAGATGACTATATTAGACTTCTAGTTTGCAGATTTATTCTAGGACCCTTGTGAGTACAACACTCAAAATAAATGTGCTAATTAGGTGCCTCATACCACTTGGTGTTGCACATGACTGATCTATAAACATATGCACAAAACGATAAGTTTTTAATGTCTGAAGGCAGATGTATTTACCACTGTTCATCAGTATTGTGACATAGTTTATTGGCAAGGGGATGATATAGTGACCCTGCTGGGACTTGAAGAGGAACAACCACCAAGTCTGTTGGTATCTGATTGAGAGGGTCTTAACGGTAAGCATAATTTGCACCCAGGTTCATCGGAACCTGAGGAGGAGTGAGGGCGCAATCCCTGCCCATGGGAGTGACGGGGGAAAGGCATGCTGTCCTTGTATGTTATCAGTGAAGGAAGAGATGTTTCACAATACATCGTTCAATGTTTATTAAAGCAGCAGCAGTGAAGGAGACAAGAACTGAACGCTGAGGCTCTGAGTTTCACTTCTCTTGCAATTATTGGTAGCTATTGACAGTAAGTCAAGCAGCAAGCTCAACACCTTGATGGTACCTGTAGAGTTTCTGGATTTCTTAGTAAAGATATTGTTGGGCAAAGCCTGGTGGGAAACATGGACAATTCACATGCAGTCAAGTTTACTTTTACTCAACCAAGAATATTTCTTAAAAAAAAAAAAAATAGTTACATTCAGCAGCCTGTAAAATTTCTGCCATTTATCTGTCATGTCCGTGGATTGCACTGCATACTGCAAAGAAAGTTAAGTACTGAAAGAACTACCTGTCTCTTCCTGCAGGAGGAGGAAAATATGATCCTGCCTAACGGGGCATACTGGGAATATGGGAGTTGTCAAGAAATTCTTGTTTTGAGGTTACCAACACTTTTTTCTACAACTTCAGTCCTCACCACCTCTAGCCCTCTTTCAGCACACTGGTCAATTCTTAATTACACGTTGAGATATAACATGCACTTTTGACATGAGAGTCTAATTTAATGAAAAAGTTTGCCATCTTTATGGCTAGAGAATGTCAGAGGTGTTCTTTGCATAGACACTGGGTTTTTTTCAACTGGTTTACTAACGTCAGTTTGCTATTTGTACCAAGGGGATTAGGAAAAACACAGTTCCTGACACGGTTACCATGAAGGCCTAATATTCATAAATGCCAGGTTGTCAGTCTCATCAGGTCTAAGCAACTGAAATAGAAGGTGCTTTTTAATGCTACCCCAGAGTCAATTAAAATACAGTAATGCTGACATCTGCAGAATACAGAATGATCAAAGTAAAGAATGCCCATACAGCTTCTGACATAAAAACAGTGTGTTTGGCGGCAGAGTGACACAGTGTAACAGGTCAGGTAATTATGAGAAAATCTATGATGTATCTGTTGCAATTGCTTAGCTTCTTTCCATTATCAGAGCCATCAAACAGAACAGTGCTCTCACTTCTCCTGATGGATCGTAAAGCTACTGACACCCTCGCTCTCCTGATACAGATGGCATCTCAGGAGCAGCTGAATTAATTTGACAGTAAATAGGTGATAGCAATTGCTGTCTTCTCTCTCTCTCTCTCTTTTTTTTTTTTAATATTATTTTTTTAATTGCACCAAGACAGCTTTTAACACTTCTGGGAATACCTAAGAAAGCCTATGCCATGATTAGCAGTGTACCCTCCTCTACTGTAAGTCCCTTCCAATGCATTTGCTGCTGTTTTATTTACATGATAATTGCTCAATGGCAACAAAATTTTATTCTCCCCCATCTCCCCACCCTAAGTCTCAGTCTGAACTATGTGCAGTAATTAATTTTTGCCTTGATATGTTTATTAAATTAATGAAGGAATCTGACAGATGGGTTTACATGCTTAGGGTACAGTTATGTAAAAGTCATTGGTGTATTTTAGATGGCTGCACATTTTCTGCCTCAGTAACATTATAATTGGCTTAATGGATTTTCAGTTATGTGCATTGGCTTTCTCCCCTCTCTGAAGCAGACTAATTACAGCTTTTTACATTAAATTCTAATAGATATCCATTTATCTTCTCTAAATTATCACAATAATTACAGTAATAAATTAGGCATGTAACTGTCATTAATCTAAACAATTTTAAGTGGGTATCATAGCAGCACGACACAGACTATGTTTCCTAAATGTGTATTCAAATATGTTTCTAACTGTATAACTATTGTGTGGGAGGGTCTCATTTCTCAACAAGCTGCAAAATCCAGAAGGCAGAATGGAAGAAGAGAGGAAAGGAAGGGGCTTTGGGGGCATGGAAATGGGATGACAGAGTGGCGTAAAAGTCAAAACAGACAAAATTTGAGGGACCACTGCATACAATTAATAATGTCTGAAGAATTGTCTTGGACGGTAACATCCTGGCAGACCTCAGAATCCATCAGTAATCCATGACTATTTCTTTCCATCTTATATAAAAATGTGTTGCAAATGTTTCTTTACTTAAGAACACCTACTTGAAATTATAGCTGGCTGAAACACGAAATTTTACCTTTCAACGGAAATTTTGGCAGAGACAACTTGGTTTTGTTTCTCACTTAGCGCAATTTCCACTTATTCAGAAGACATCACATAATGGAAATTCTGAAAATTTTAGTGGAGGAAACTCATGTGGTCATTGTTTTTGAAGTAAGACTATTCCTTAATTTTATCTTTCCCTCCACAGAGAGCTAGTGAGATAAATATTGACTAGACTCTAGCCAACTGTGTAACTGCTCTTCAGCAGAAAGCTGAGGCACTGACATGCTCATGCCACTTTCATTGGTAGCTGCCAGGTTTGTAGGGCTTATGCTTGGGGCAAATTCCTTTGCATCCCTCTGTTTCTTCCCTTCCTCCCTATGATAGCATAGGGTTAAAATGCTTCTAAAATCGTGGTAGCTAAAATAGGCCTTGGGAAGGGGAGTGGGCATTGTCTTTGCTAAATCACGTGAACCTGCACCTGTGTTCCCACCTGTAGGGTAGATAACAAATGCGATGATTACTTAGTAATCACAAATAATTATTCAGTTGTAACAAAGAATCACGAGAAAGGGACAACAACAATGGAAATGCTGTGGGAAGGGGACTTAAAATTCATGCTCGGGTAGAATCAATAGAACAATAGAAAGTTAATGATCAACATACGATTGTATGTTACATAAGGAAAGGGTATAAAATGTGTCTATCCCAAACCCAAGTCGGAGTCAGATTTGGGTCTGTACCCCTGATTCTCAGAGCTCTTCAATAAAAGCACCTGCATATAATCATGCCATGATTATGTGTTTCAACGCTAACACCTAGGCATCTGGACTTCCAAAACATCTGGCTCTCTGTTTGCCTGAAACCCCGGAAGATGGACCCCTCATAGAGCTGCATAGTCAGAACCAAATCTGCCTCAATAGGAGTTCAGGCAGGACTGTGGCAAACTAAGATCAACAGGCAAATCACTCCCTGGTTGTGATAGATGTTGGCTTCTAGATTCCTACAGATGTGCTGTTCCCTTCTCCCCAAGAGGTTACAGCTGGTTTGGCTGTGCCTGCCCTAAAGCCCTGTCATGCTGATGTGCTATGAAGAAAGGCCACCGTTCAGCAGGATGGCATGGCCAGGGCCTAGACACTCTTCTGGGGAGACAGCCAGCCTGACTCTGAAAATGTGAAATTCAAGTTCAAAGTGGCAGCTCCTTCATAACTACAGAGTCATGAGGATGGGTAGGAGCACAAGAGTTTGCTGCCCTGCCAAACCCATGGACAAAAACATATGTGTGTTCCTACCTGTGGGGACATGTGGTTACCAAAAAGAACCTTTAAGCTCTTTCTCAAATGCAAAGCACTGCTGGTTCAATTAAATGCCAATTTCTTATGGCACCTCATCTGCCTGAGTACTTTCCAATCAGCTCCATTGAAAATACATTTCAGAAACATAAAACACTGGGATGCTTTTATCCTGCAGAGGGGAGAAAGATTTAGATCTGTGTTGTTGTCAGCATTTCATTATCCCAACATGTAAAAACGGAGGCTAGAAATTATGAAACACCAGGAAGCAAATTTGTATGTACTGAATAATTACGTGTTTTCAATTATCAAAATATTAAGCATTAAATATCCTTATATGGTACATATCTGTGAAGCTTTTGGCTGTTTCTGTCACGAGAGGGCAATGGAACTTGTGTAAATATTAAAAGGATCAGAAAAGTGAACTTTGTACAAAATTCCAAGTTTTAAACTGCCTGTATTTTAAAGTGGTCTTAGAACACTGATACCACACACTTTTTTATATATATATATGTATATATATGTGTGTGTGTGTGTGTGTGTTGAATAATGTCTACAGCTTTCCTGAGCACTAAAAGGGAACACCTAATGTGTAGCTAGAATTGAGTTCCAATATTTAAAAACACTTACTACATTTCTTTTATACCTCTGCAAGATGAAAAAGAGTTGCTAACATTTTTCTTAGTGACTAAATCATTTTGCAAATTCAGGCTGTTCTGTGAATTTAGAGAGGTTTAAATTGGTAATACTTAAAATAATAGCACGTTGATTTGTGCAGCTCTGCAGTGGAATTCCTCTGGAAGGATGTATGACCTCTCCATTAATATGAAATGAGCTCCTTGTGATACCTTAATGAATATGCAGCGTCCCCTTAGTGACATGAGTAACATTTGAAACCTTTATGCATTTTCAATGGGCATTCACCTCAGCTAATCCTCAGAGCACGTTCATTCATAGTCATATTTCCTGTTATCTGCTTACAAAGTTAAGATGTTCTTATGGTTTGAAATTTGTCACTTACTCCAGAAGAAGGAAAAGAAGGAAGCAATGGCTTTAATGGGCAATGTGCCAAGATAAATGGTCCCTGCTGTGCGTGTTAGATTTGATGCAAGTGTTCTTTCTGTAGATACTACTTCCTGTACAGAATATTGCAGCCTTATGGCAACCTTTGTCCTTTGTCTTGATGATTGTATGAAATATTAATCTCTGAAACAGTAATGCTAAAAAGAAGCATTCTGCAATGTATCTGGTGGCTACAGCTGTGGACAGGGATTCAGATGCTGGATCCTGTTCCTGTCTGCACCATAGTCTCAATGGGTACGTTTTTCTGTGTTTCAGCTCCCTCACTTGTCGAAGAGGAAACATTATTGTTAACAAAATCCTGGGGGTTTTCTGCACCCTACCTAGATAAGTTGGTAAAACACACTGAGTCTATGTGTGACTGGGTAGTAAAGCTTTCTGATTATACTAATTAAAATACTGGACGCAGAGAGAGCAACGTTTGACTGACCATAACAGTGAACACTGAACAACCTGACTTAGGAAACACTTTCCAGTCTTACATTCTTGAAAAGTTGTTGCACTTATTGCTCAGGCTAATTTAGTGGTTTCTGTTTGAAGGCATATCCATAAGGATGTATTTGGGAGGCTGACAGTCTCACAGTTCATTTTCATCTTGGGCATTGACAAAGATCAAAGAATGGGTACAAATTTTCTTTATGTCTGTTGACAGTAAATTTAGAGAAGATAATTTTAGAGATGATGGAAAAAAAAAAACCAACAGGTTTTTTTTTTTCTGCACATCACTCATGGAGAGTATGAAAAGCTGTTGCAGACTGTTATCCTACTTGTTTCTATATGCCTAAAAAGAAACACATCACACCAGGCATTTTGTATACCTACATATCCTACAGGAGCCAGTTTCCTTCTGTAAACCCTTTTACACTCTAAATAATGTAGTGAGTACATCAGTTGAAGGAAATAAAGCCATTTGCTTCTTTTGGTGGTGGAGTTTTTTCCCCACCTGATGGTGTCTGCCTACTTACATCTATCATTATTATTTTCCCTTAAAAAAAAAAAACAAACCCAAAAACAACTACTCAATTTATTACTTAAATTTTTGGTGGGTTTTATTGCTCTTCACAAAGCCTACTAAAAGCTGGGAAAGCAGGACAAAAAAGGGAGAAGGGAAAAACAGGAATGAGATGTGTTTGGATTTTTTTCTCATTTTTCAGCAGTCCAAAGCTTACAACAACCATGCCTGCTTATATGGCTCCATTTCTACATTGTTTATAGCCAATGGACACAAGGATGAAAGGCATAAGTAAAGGGAGAGGAAAGAATTGCATAATTAACTTTTTAAATTAATTCATGACCCAGTTAAAAGGACAAGGAGGGGGTTATTAATTAATTAAGGTGGGAAACCCTGTGGGCATGTGAGATTTAGAAAGTTTTAACTTACCAGCCAGGTTAAAAGGCTTTCTAAGGGTGCACTCAGCACTCAGTGAATCCAAAATGCAGTTAATGCAAAAAGAAAAGGTGAAAATATATTGTAAAAAGTTTTTTCAAGGGGAATAAAAACTCTAAAATACTGAAAATTAATTAGGCAAAATTCTGACAAATGTTTCATCAAAATTTGAAAAAGAGCCCAGTCCAATTCTCAGTTTTTAAAAGCCTGCTTATCTCTATTGAGCACACTGGATGCTTGATGCTATAGAGATTTGGACCTGGAATATATTTTTTAAATCTTTTCAGGTCCCAAAAATTTCAGCCGAACTGATGGATTAATAGCTATAGCAAAAGTAGCAATATCTGATATTACTCCAAGTGAATGTTTCTGACTCTCTGGAGACATTATAGACTTTCTTTGTAGCTGTGGCACTTCTCAATCAAAACACGTTTTAAATTGGCCATTGTGGGTTCCCTCTTTTCTCAGGTATCTGTGACTGCAAATGCCCATTTACTGTAATATTTGTCTTTATCATCTTAAAGGCTCACATCACCCCTGCTGCTTCCAGCACTTTTCTGGGTACCTCAGGGTAAAACTTAGAATCTAGGTGAGGTCAAGAAGTCCTTACATCTTGTTTTTTCTTCCTATTATCTTTCTTTTTTATATTTTGATGTCATCAGGGTTTGCAGTTTTTAAAGTCAGGGAAAAACCTTCCATGAACTTGTGCCACAATCAACAACAAATATGTTATTCAGGAGTTATTTTATGAATTTATGAAAAAGAGAGTTTTTTCTTACCAGCAGTATAAAGTGGATTGCATGGTTTACTACTTGTTTATTTAGCCAATCTATATTTCAATTATCTAAAAATAGGTATCAAGATTGCTCATTTTCTGCTGACTTTAAATGCCACTTTCTTCAGTTAGCTGATACTGGCTATGTGTCTCTGTCTCAGTGGTGTTTGGCAAAATCTCAATCATTATTCAGACATTGTCAGAAAAGCTAATTAAGCGGTAAATCTTTGCTTTTTTTTCCACTTGCCACTTTGGAATAACAAAGATTTGAAAAAATCCCCAAACTAATAACAAAAAGATGTCAGGCAAAGTGATGCGAAAGTGCTACTACAAACTATTTGAAAATTAGGGGGAAAAGAAAATTATGATCAGTAAAGACAAGTCATTGCTAAGGGTATTTGGATCTCTTTATGCACGAAAAAATGTCCTACTAGCTGCGCTGCATTATACTCCCTAGACAAGCAGCAATCTTCATTGCTTTATGATTCTCTTTTTTTTTTTTTATCATACTGAAGCATTTTGGTGTGAGAATTTTAAAATTAAATCTCCTTATTGTGCAGGCAGGATGTCCAGATTTATTCTATCAAATGCCACAGAAACAAAGGGAACAATCCATTTTTCCTGATAGAAGCCAACAGTTCGTAAGAGGTTTGAGATGAGTGTAAGGATACAATTTGCCTAGAGAGTGCCTGAGGATCAAGACAACCTGACTTTCCACGGAATGAGTCTGTCAGCTGGCATCTTGCAGTAATTGCTTCCCATGGCAGGACCTTACCAGCCGAGGGAGGACTGCTCTCGTCAACCCAAGAATCAATTTCTACAGTAGCTGAATGATAATTGTTTGCTAAGGCTCGGGGAACTTGTTGCCAAGCCTGAAACGGGGGCTGAAGCTATGATTGGCACTCATTAACCCGGGATTTGGATTTGATCATTTACCTTAGTAGAACAATGTGTGGGGGTAAAGAAGGGAAAGGACTGTAGAATGTTCTTTTGTTTGGAAGAAAAAAATGAGATCAACTGCAGAACCAGTATCTGAATATCAAGCCTGAATCCATATCTGCCTTCACTCAAAGCAACCAAATAGCAGGACTAGGTGGCAGTTTGAATGCTTTCCTTAAAGTACAAGCATATCTTTGGATTTTTCTTCCTGATGGATACTTCTGCTTGTGTGTTTTGTTCATTATGGTCAGAAAATCCCGATGATTGACGCCCTGAAGTTAGAATGCTGAGATACACTGCAAAGAGAGTAGGAGAAGATTTGCTAGAGGTCCAGAAGACTAACTTCTGACTTCCATAGTCAAGCATGAGTTTTTACAAGAGGTAGTCACCTCTGTCTACCCTGTTTCAGACATTTAGGCCAGAAAATTCAGCTGCAGTTGGGCCCTGAAATGTTATCTGGGTAGCTGTATATGGCATGTTCTAATCCTCACTGAACTCTGCCTAGTGCCAGGTACTACAATTGCCAAAGTCTGTGACATAGCATTTTGTCAGGTAGATGCCTTAAATGTGAGTTGGAGTATCACCCCCTGATACTGCCTTTACAGTAGTCTCTCCTAGTGCTTCTTGATTATTTATGTGACCTTTCAAAATCTATTTACTGACATACAAACATTTTTATTTCTGTATCACAATCAGTCCATTTACCTAAGTCTGGTGGTGCTGGTTCAGGGAGAAGTACAGGGCAGTGACTAAATGGACAGTATGACATTTAGAAGACTGCTTCAGAGTCATGCTCTATCAGGAAGCCCATATATCATATTTAGTAACTATCGATGTTTTGGGAAATTCCAAACCAATCTCAATCGTTTCATTCTCAATGTACCTGTGCATTACCAGGGAACAAAAAGCAGTCTCTGTTTCATGACTCTGGTCTCACCAAGGCTGTTCCTTCCAGATATTTGTGTCTTAGGCTCTCCAGAATAGCAAATCTGTTTCAGGATATGGCAGCAAGAAAGTGACCCAAGGGTGGCTTTCGGTGGTGGCTCTAATGAGTTCATGGAGATCTCAACAAAAACTCTTGCAGTTTGCGTTTCAGCATCCTTATGTGTGTGTAAAGCAATGAAAATTAAAAATAACAATATTGTGCACAATATGAACAGTACAGTTTGTTCCCTATCAAGATAATACAAGATAAGCATATTTAGCTGTTAAATGTAAGAAAAAAATCCCAACAAACCAACCACAGAAGAGCTATTGTAACTTTCTCCTTTGCAACCTTATTAGTGATCATCCCAAGTGACCTCATGCAGAGAGTCCCTTGACACTCAGCAAAGAGAGATGGTATGGATCCTGCAGAGACAAGAAGGATGCCCTCTCTTGCATAACCTCCCAGGACTAGAAATGCAGCAAGCTTGTAGCTCTTCTGTTCTGGTTTGCAGCTCTTTCCATGCCTTGTTTGTGTGCACTTTAAAACTCACTTGCCCATCCACATTTTTAATAGAAAGATCTGGGGAACTGTTTCATCATCAAATGTAAAGTATCTGTACTCAGCTGCTGTCTTATCCACACCTATGAGCCATGTGGATGTCTTTCATTTTTAGCCTGTCCACAGACATTTTGAAGCACTTTTTCACAACTTTCCATTTCCAGGAAGCTCTGAAACTTATCAGGCTGTAGTTTCCATGGCATTCTGAATGAAAACCTGGTTATTCAATTCACACTGCAGGGTGCCAATAGATACAATTCCCATGTAGTCCCATAGTAGACCAGTTGGGTCCTCAGTGGCAGCAGTACCAGGGTATTTGGATGTGAATTAGGCAGTAAGAGTAACTAATCACTAGATATGCTAGGTAGAAGACAAACATCCTCTGATGAACTAGCCTGTGGAAGCCTCCATCTTAAAACGAACTCCCCTGCAATATGTCCTGATTTGGGCTGGTTCATGTAAAATGCTGGACGACTTGAGTGGAACAGGGTAGGTTCAATGGCTTAATAGATCAGAATTCCTCAGATACTGCATACTGATTCTTCAGCTCATGTGACAATTATATCTCAATTTGATCACAGGGGAATACATTTCCTCTTTTCTAAGAGTTTGGGCATTATATGCTATCCCTTCGGAGCAAGTCTACCTGCAAATCAATGTGAACAGATGTCAAGTTACAGAAACCCAGCCTGGCAATGGGTTTGCATTCAGATTCAACTGGGGGAAAGCAGCTTTGTAAAAATGCCAACTTTTCTAAGATTCACAGCCAAGAAAGGTACATTAAATGAATCTTGCACTTTCAAAAAGCTGACATCCCTTATTAAACCAGTCCCAAAAGAGCTCATGTCCTTTAACTAGAAGTATGTATTATATGAGGTACATGGTTTTCAATCTCAATCTAGAGCCTTATATGTGCAATATATGCACAACCAATGTAAACAGAAATTTTATGTCTGACATACTTCCTTATGTATTTTCCAACTGGTTATGAACTGCTCCTTCTTTGAGAGCAGATATGGTACTTCACAAAGGACCTGGATTATGAAACGCGTGTTCTTTATACTGCAAGAAAGACTAAACGCTGAGTTCTTCTGATCATGCATCCAATGGTTTGTATAAAACAACTAGGGTGATATGCCTCTTTGATGTGTCAGACATATTTAATCTGTAGGGCTGATATTTTCACAGAACACAGACCTTAAATAAGTATCTTCAAAGGATCTGTGGGCTTCCAGCTGTTCTGGAGGGGTATTGCCTACCCAGAGATGCAAGAGAAGTGATACCAGGTCCAGATACATTGTCTTACATTGTGGGTTTAAGATCCATGACAAGAGAGAGAAGAAACCATTCTCCCCATAGTTATGTCAGAGTGTTGCCATGTAAATATTTTGGGACAATGCTCCATTGTGATGGCTGGTTTGGAAAAGGTAATAGTCTCTCACCTGCACTCCCAGTTCTGTTGGGACTCTTTATTCTCAGCAGGCAGGCCTGTCACTCAGAAGAAGCTGTATTTTGAGGGCTATATTATGTAAAAAAAAGTAGAAGCCCACTTCTGTGTCTCATATGCTTCTGCCTCTAATCTGCTAGTGGAAAGCAATGTGATACTGGTTATCCCTGATGAACATTTTTCAGTCAATAAACATTTGCATTCCATAGCTTTATTTTCCACATTCCTATAGAATTACAGGAACCTGTGCTTTCAAATAACATAGCGAGAGTTTGAATTATGTAACTCACTAGGACGAGCATAAATCCCTGCACACTACCTTGAAAATATTAGGTTTAAAGTGAACATTATAGTATCAAAATATTGCACAGCCAAGGGTCTTTGAAGGTTAATTCAGCCTTCAATGAAATACGATGAAATTAACAAAATTAAACCTTATGCTTTCTTTGTTCTTGAATAGAACGTCTTACATCAAGGTCTCTATTTGAATGCCCTCACAGCATACCAAAATAACAGTGTTAAGAAAAAGCCTCATCAAGTTATATATTTTGTAGTTAATAGATTTTGCTGTGTTTCATTTCAGAAGAGCAGTTCAAGAAATTCTTTCGAGTTTATGTTCTCCTTGGGAGAATTCCTAGTCCTAAACTTGTATTAATTTTCTTCCAGTGTCTAAATCATCCTCTGTACATAGGCCTCCATTTATATAATTGGAAATCATTGCAGTTATTGTGTATCTCTATCTCTTCAACCTTCTGCTACACCCATAACCCATGACATCCTCTCTCTGCTATGTTTGTCACTGCACTCACCTGGAATGAGGTGTGCTAGAGAGTGTATCACCATCTTAATTCCTAAGGGCTGCCTAAAAAGAGGCTATAAAGTCAGCTGAGATATGGCTGACAGCTAACGAGGTATTTTCCATCTCTTCAGGTGTTACAGGTGTTGTTTGGAGAAGAACCTCCTATGGCCGTGGTGAAGCACAGACAAATTGAATTGGCTGTAAATCAGGACTGTTTCACTAAGTGACATGATTCCACAGTGCAGCCCCAGTAAGCAATCAATTATAGTGTCACCCTCATGGTGTGAACACTTATAACATTTGTGGCTTTCTCCTGAATATCCAGTCAAAATGACCTCAAAAATGGTAGTGTTTCCTCAGGAAAAAAAATATGGACTTAAAACAACATTGATTTAAAATATAGATCAATAGCTCATGAAGGTTTTTTTTCTGTGAGAACTTATGACTTTTTCCAAATTTTGTGTGGGCACATCTGTTAGTGTCCCTTCCATGTAGAGGATTTTGAGTCAGCAGGACTTAAACTGTCCCCCGTTGCCAAAAAACACGTAGTTGCATGAGTGAAGTGCAGAATCTGACCTTATAAACCCGGCTGGCTTGTTGGCTCCTTGGAGGATATTTTTATTCTAACAATGATATTTGTTTTCTTTAAGCATATAAATCATTTCATGAAAAGTCCTTCATTTACATTGATGGTCATTGTGTCACTGTAAATTGCAGTGTTATTAGCTTGGCCCCTTCACTGTTGTTATGTAGTGTTAAGGCTCTTGAGTTGAAGAGGGCTTGTCTCCTTTTGGCTTAGTGCACAAAGATTCATTTGGATGCACATCTCTCCATGGAGAGCTGTGTAGGAATGGGTTGTGCCTAAGGAAAACTAGGCCAGTGGAATTACTAGTTTTGGTTGATTTCTATTTTGATTGCCCTTTTCTTCAGTTTCCGCCCCTATGGTTGTGAACCACCAGGTAGCAATCCAACCCACACCAGTTTTTATGATGGTGTTACAAGCACGCAGTGCCTGTTTATTCCTCAGTGGTGAATAGTTCTCTGTTTAATAAAAAGTCCACACCACTTTTCTCAAGTCATTAGCTATGAGTAAAATTAATTTCTCTTTATTATGTGGTATACTTTTCTTACCTCTTCCATAACTCAGCAAGTAAAGCTCTGGAACTGGGCCATGGGAGCATTAATAGCATCCTTATTGCAGAGGTGGTGGTAGTGAGATCAGATCAACAGAGACAGTCTGCAGTGCCAGCGCTGCTGAGCTCCCTGCAATGCCAGCAAGGCTATGGCACCAGTAAAGCCAAGGGAGCACAGGGGCTCCTCTGCACCAGCACTCTGGTAGCACGTCACTCCCAAAGGACCCAGAGCCTGAAATCTGCCCTCTCTGTGCTCCCTATGGCCCATGAAAAGGAAAATAAAGGCCTCAACGGATTTTTTTTTGTTAGAAATCCCAATGAGGCAAACTCTTCGAATATACACTATGTGAGGAAGATTTAAATGTTTGGGAAAGGTTGTATTCCAGCACACATCACTGGAAGGCTGCCAGAGGCAGCCTGGAGCCAGTGAGGAGAAAAGCGTTTATTGCGGTCAGTGTGGTATTATTGAGGGCAGCAGTGACAGGCCAAAAGGAGACTGAAATCAGAACAGCTGAATACAGAAAGTACACAGAAATTATAATCTAATAATGAGCCTCTGAGAAGGCAGGCATGAGAAGGAGATGCCTGACCTGTGGAAAAGCTCAGGTAGCTAATATCAGGAGCCTGGCAGAGGCAGGATGGCAGCTGTGGCAGGGACAGTGATTTGTTGCCAATCTTCACACTAGCAACAAGGGTGGGGGCAAAGGGCCCTATCCGTACACTCTGGAGCTGCTCAAAAACTCTGACCTCGGCTTCTTCTCAGCTCTGACTGAACCTGCATCTGACAGCAGGCAGAAATGTTCTTCTGTGTTTTCCCTGCAAAAGGGCTTTACAGCTATTTTTCTGCTTCCATGTAGTTGCCTTAGTTGCCTTCTTTTCTTTTTCTCTTTTTTTTTTTTTTCTCTTATTTTCCCCTTTGTAATGGAGGAAAAAAAGGTTAGATTAGAAAACTTCAATTAAGCCTTTAAAAAGACCATCTGCTGAATGCTGACTGGGGTTTCATGTAAACAAAATGCCTGTGCTGGTTACAAACAAATGATCTTATCTATTGTATTGTGTTACAAATTAAAATTAGATTAAGCCACCTACATGGTACCGCCGCTGAATCTTAAATTTCTTATGGAAACTGAATGTTTGCTGCAAGTATTCATTCGGCCTGATGAGAGCCTCATTATTTTTGTACCAGCAGTACACACTGGGTATAGCATAATCAAAGCCTGGGGGTACGTATTAATTATCCTTTTGAATAGTGATGAAATTTTAAAAAGATCTCCTTTAGGCTCACATCATCAGCAGATGAAACAAAGCTTTGCACAGCTTGTGAGCAGTGGCTCACATGTGTTTTTACATCTGTTCAGGATATTTCAATTTGAAGCGCAACAAGCCAAGTCTGGGATTAAAGACCTGGAGAAAGAGGGGGGAAAAATCTGCAACAATAACCAGACCCCTCCCCTTCCTGTCTGCAGTGAGAGGGAGAGTGCCTTCTTGGTAATAAAACCTGGCTCCATTTTGCTTTTCCTTTTGGTGGCAGTAGTAATGTTATTTAGAAGAGAAATTTATTGCCGTGAGACAGTGCATGGTCTGTGGGTGCTAGGGCTGATTTTACCTGTCACCCGTTCTTGTCACCTCACTGGTTCTGGTTTAGGCTGCCAGTACAAGGGGTTCTCTTGAGTTTACTGATACTTCCTTCTCTAGTGTGGATCACAGTCAGGTTAAAGTGAAGAAATGTTTGTGCTCTCCTGGATTCCTGCAGATCTCTGTTTGTGAGCTTGTGAAAAAAACCAGGGAAATGGGAATGTCCTTTGTCAAGAGGGTTATGTCGTCTGCTTTGAATGGTGCTGGCATGCACCATAACGGCTTTGCTGGAATTTAAAAGGATAAGTTTGAAATACTTTTTAAAGCAATGTCAAACCTGCAAGCCACAAATTGCACAGGTTAAGTCCTACTGCTGTGATGAGTAAGAGCGAAAGCAGTCAGTCAGAATGGAGATGTATTAGTTACCAGTGGAAAATGATTGCTGTGGTTTGGTGCTCAATCAAAGGACCGGATTCTCAGGCAGCCATAGAGCTAGAACCCCTCTGAAGTCTGCATGAGCTCTGACTTGACAGACACTTAAAGATCAAGCTGATCATGTTTACAAGTCTGTACACATACTGCTATTTTGTGGGTCTTAGTTTGATTTTTTTTCCACTGTGTCTCTTGAGAGAGAGGCAATAGCCATTCAGCCAGATTAAGACAAGAAAAGCACAGGTAGGACATGAATGGAATCACTGCTGCTGACCAGACACAAACTTAGATCAGGTGCTTTTAAAAAGTTTATTCATTTTTACTTAGCAGAGCTGGCTAAATTCTGCATTGACATATGCTATTTCCTAAAGACACATCTTGACTGTTGCCTAGAATGACATCCAGAGCTTAATTTTATCAATGGACTTGAGTGGAAGTGACATAAATAGCGAGCAAATAATCTGTAGTTTACAGGTTAGACACTTCAGTTTTTATGACAGATCAGAAATATTTTATATAATTATTTTAGAAGTACAAAGAGAAAACACCAAAAGTAAGCTATATAATTATATAATTTATTTGATTCTTATTTCCTTGGCTATTTATGGTGTTTTTAAAGCAGAAGAAAATCTTGTCAAAGGATATGATTTATAATTCATTTAGTGGGTTGAGGCTGGAAGAGTCATAGAAACAGAATTATAGAATCTCCCTCTGTGGGCCATTTTGAGATACCATAAGTATCTCCCTTTCCATGTATGTGGTAAAACAAGCAGGACTCAGGGAGGGATCCCAGACTTACCAGAACCTCTGTTCCCTATGGAACAACTGTGTAGGTGCCAGGGCATAACCACCTATTCAGGGAGAGAGCAGAGTTTTGTTCACAAATCCCTAGTGAAGGATGTGAGCTCTTTTCCATTGATGTGATAAAAATGAGCTCTGTCTAAGTGGGGACTGGTGGGAGAAGGCCCTACACTCAGGAAAAAAAAATGAATGCTGTCATTATTAAAAATTAATTATGCTAATGAGCTGAAGACTACACTCCAAGTTGTGTGGGTTTTGCAAACTAACAGCTGTTGTGGTTCTTTCTCTGTGCTCAAGCCTACATGGCCTGTCATTTACTATTCCTTACAGAGTCCAGAGCATGGATCATAACAATATAAATATGGATATATACTTAAAAACATGATTAAAAATAGTTACTGCTTCTGGACAGTAGCCAATTTGCCAACATGAATAAAAGAAGTGCTATTTTTAAAAATGCAGCATGACATATAATGGACAAGCCTGTAAAATTCAAATAATGAAACTTTTTCTGAGTTAAAAATGACTGTTAAAATCTGCTTTCCTATAAAATAAAAGGTGACCAAAAGTTTTTGGGTTTTTTGTATTTAAAAAAAAAAAAAAAATGCTTGCAGGCTGAGGCTTTGCATGCCAAGTTTCAGCCTAAAGCGAAATTTAACAGCTGAGTGATAAACCCCTAAAAATAGGGGTTTTTACTGAAAGTGCTGACACAACTTTATCTATGGTAGTAAGAACGGCACAGCTATAATTAAGTACACATAGTGTACTTTGACTAACATAAATAGCTGTCGAGATGGCCTTCAATACAGTTCTCCATGTTATTTTGATTCCAACAAAATGGATGCAGTTCCTTATTCCTGCATGGTGAGACAAGTTATCTAAAATTATAGGGTTCTTGGATTTTTCTACAAATAGCAGCTGAACGTATTCACAAGTAGATACCAAGTGGCACGAAGAGCTCCAGGTATTGTAAAGGACAAGGATCTTGATGCAGCCTTATAAGACCAAGTTGCTTGCTTTTTCTGCTGCACTTCATTACGTGAATGATCAGTGTGTTTTCACTGAAACATCAAGGTAATGCCTATCAACTAGACCAACCCTTTGATTTTGGGTGCCTTTAAATTGCTAGATATCACTGTGGATTCTTGCTTTTGCGGTGACTTTTGTTTTTAATGATATTTCATTGAATAGGTGATATGTAATGAAACTTTTTTGACAAAGCTTCTTCTTTCTGACTTTTTCCAACCCTTCTCTTCTAGGAAGAAACCCCACAACATATTTATATATTTAATGACATTCTTAGCTTTTTATCTGATAAATCATCAAGTTGGTTTTGCCTCCCACTTCTTTCTCCTGTTTCTCTCTTCTCCCCATTTCTCTCTTCTCCCTGTGTTTGTTGCTCTCCCTTTACCCTTCTTTTCCCTCCTTTCTCTCTCTAGGGCTCCTTTTCCTCTAGGGCTCCTATCTGCCTTTTTTCCCTCATATTTTGTATCTGCATCTGTCTTTTTCTAATGGGGCTTCCTTCTGAGATTTTTACACATCCAACTCACTGAGACCAGTGAGTATTTTAACTATTAGGTGCCACACTCCTAACTTCTGTCTCTCCTTTCCTAAAGCACTTAAGTTTAAAACTAATAGTTGAAAAGAAAATTAAAAAGTCAAGCTCCTTATTTTGCAAACACTTCCACATGTGTAACTTTGTGTGAGTCGCATCTGTTATGGCTTGAGTCCAAGAGGTTGGGATCAGGGCACATCTTTGCAAAACACTTGTGATTCGACAAGACAAAGAGTCAAGGTTTCTCTGGCCCTCGTGTAATGATACCTTGTATAACTTGTGCCGTGTGCTGCCATCTTCAAAGGTGGGCTTTAAAAGTGAATTCTGTCTAAAAAGAGGATTCCTCCCCTGGAATGTGCTCTCAGCATAGGGAAACTCCTCACACCTCTGGTGATGCAAACAGGAACAACTCCTTTGGTTTCTCTTCCAGGAGGTTTAACTGATTTTACTGTTGCTGCAGCTATTTAAGCAGGAGGAATGTTTCAGAGACAAATATGGGATACACATTGTTAACCATCAGGTGAGAAGAGATAGAAGGCAGACAATATGAAATATAATGAAATAGCTCATAGAAGAAACACAAGACAACATCCTTTTTCCAAATAAAATATTCTGTAGGAAGGACAAGAAGACTTGCATTTCTGAAAATCAGTGAAAAGTGGAAACAAAACTCCAGAATTTTAGCCATATGAAGGACCTAAGATTTAAACAATTTTAATTCTGTTTTACATATGTTTAGTTTAGAAATCTGGGGAGGTTTTATGAAATTGTAGGATATTAAAAAAATAATGAAATTAGGATATTAGAGAATTAATTAATTTTAATTAATTTGTATTGCTTATTTTTCACTTTTAAGCCAGTAGGGGGAAAAAATTAAATGAAGATTAAATAAGAGATGCTCTTTTGTGACTTATGGCGCAATGAAAAGATGGAAATTATTTATATTTCTGTGTGTTTCTTCCTTAATTCTTTTTTTTTTTTTTTTCGGCCTGAGCCTGCTCATACAGGCCCACTGGATGATGCCGAAAACTGTGCAGCATCCCGGGACAGACTCTCTTTCCAGGTGGTTTCAGCTTTCGATTTTCGGCCTCCTGCCTAACACAACTCACCCGAGGCACGGCGACATCCCAGCATAACACAAACCTTGTCATGTCTCATTGCTTAAAGAACACAATAAGGAAATTAAAATCCTTGCTGGTTATGATTTTCATTGTTACGGCTTATGAAGCCTTGAAGAATTTCAGGAAATTGATTACCCGGGGGGAGTTTGGTACCTATGGTTGAAAAAACCAACAAAACCGAACCAAAACCAACAAAGAACCTCTAACTAAACGTGTTTTGATATTACTACAACATCTATGCCCTTGTCCATGCTGTCGGAGCTGCGATCCGGCGGCGGTTCGGGCGCCGCGGTGCAGCGGGATCGGCGGGGGCCGGTCGCCCTCTGCCGGGGATGCGCCGCTCGGCCGCCCTGCCGCAGCTCCCGCCGCCGCCCGCGCTGGAGGGCGGCACGGCGCCTTTGGGGTTGGAAGGCGCGTTAAGGAACACCCTGTTACAGCCCCCGTGCCATGGGCAGGGATGCCACCCGCTAGGGTAGGTTGCTCAAAGCCCCGGCCAACATGGCTTTGAACGCATGCCGGGATGGGGCGTCCATAGCTTCTCCGGGCAGCCTGGTCCAGTGCCTCGCCACTAAATAATTAACATGACCCATTTTACCTACGCCTAATTCACACCAAAATATAGTGGGAGAGAACAGACAAGACTCTACTAAATGCCGCAGCCAGGAAGGAAACCAGTGTGGCTCTCAGCTGCACTGCTTTAGCGAGGGAGGGGGAGGAGAGCACATCAAGCTTCTCTTTCCCCACTATTGTTCCTGGCATTGCCCCAGCATTGCCCGTGGCAGGGCACCTGCCCCAGTATAGCCCCGCTGCTGGGGCCAGGAACTTCTCCCCCAGATCCATGCAGCACACACCACTTGTGTGAGCAAGCTCTAGGCATCTGCACTGTCTTGGGACTCACGAGTTTAATAACACGCTTGAATTTCATACTACGAGGGAGTGGGGGGAAAAACCCAAACCAGAGATAGGGTGGGGTGCTGACCATGGTGAAAGGTGAGAAAGATGGCTGTGGGAGAGCTGCACGTGGCGTGGTGCTGCCTGCCCTGCCCTGCTGCTCGTGGCAAGTCTGCACCCACTCATGATGCCTTGAATTCCCTCTACCCTGTCCCAGCAAGGGCGACTGGGAGGAAAGTGCCGGAGGGCTCTGGGTGGGCAGTGGTTGGTTCCAGCACAAAAACAAGCCCAGCCTGGGAGAGGCTGCTCTTTGAGTGCCTTCCGCCTCCTGCAGGAGAGGGAGCCGAGGCCTACTGCCAGGCTGGACGCGGACCATGCAGCAGCAAGGAACAGGGAAAGAAGAACAAGTCAGTGTGTGTTTCTAGTGGGGAAGCACTCCCTGGGTATAGGTGGGCCCCCAGGTTCTCCTCTGGCTGCTGGGTGCAGCTGTGCCAAAGACACCAGCTTGACCTAGGCCTCCTTTCCAGCATGGGGGTGTCTCTTCCTGTGCAGGACATCCAGCCACCACCGCCAAATCTCACTGGCTGCATGACATCTGGTTTTAGCCACATAGGCAAGAAAATTCAGTCTTTGTGCAGAAACTCTCATCCAAAGTCAGCAGCCAGTGCAGTGCACCCTGCCAGCATACAACTGGGTGGGATGAGGCTGGTTCAGCCTTACCCCAGGATCTGATCACTTACAAAGGCTTCAATTAGATCCATCATGTTATATGAATGGTTATTTTGTGACTCAATTCCCCCTGCTTTTTTGCAGTGGTAATTAAATGATCGAGGGAAAAAAGGAGACAGATTAATTGATTGAACTGATTCCAGGAGAAACCATTACTCCCATTCCTCTTCTGCTCTATACAGTGTTTAAACAACTCTGAAATAGAGCTGGGTGAATCCTGCCAACATATTTCTGTGAGCACTGCTTTGATTTTCGAATGAATTGTCTTCATCTGCTTTTATCCCCCTATTGCCTTGGCTTTATGTGAACATTTGTACAGCTTAGTTTGCTCATGAAAAGAAAGAAAAAGAAAAGCTAGCGTGTTTCAATACAATGGAAAATTAATTTCATTTCCATGAGCTCAAGAGTTAGGTAGTGACAGGATAAAAGTAGTGTCATGTAAAAGACCAATAATCAGTAATGACATTGTTCAGATACACCACAGTGCAAATGAATACTACTACGTCATGGATCAAACAAAGTTTATGAAAATTATTTAACAGAACTGCCAAAATCATAGCGTACAGAAACTCTGCATTTAGAAAAAGAGGTGAAATGTACCAAATACTGCCGTTATTACCAATTATTCTGTCTTTTATTGAAAAGATTAGGAATATTTTTCTTTTAAATTGCATTCACTTAATGTACATTTATAAGTGTGATGGCAGTGAGTATGGAGCGTATTAGTCAAATCTGTGTTTAGGGAATATGAATAATGTGTATTAATCATGAAAGTCCCTTGGTAGTAACAAATATACTTACAGATTTTTTAAAGTATTTTGGAAGGAAGGAAGGAAGCAAGAAAAATCACATAGGAGTACACTTTTAACGGAATTTTACAAAACAATCATCAACATTAAGGAAGTGCCATTTTTCATCTGGATTTAATCTATAGCTTCATAAAATTTCCTTGTTGAACAATTATTCAGAAGGAGACTAAATAAATATAGTGCTAAAAATAATAATAAAGGTTTCCAGGAAATTTGAAAAGTAGGCAAAAAACTACATGTAGTTACCTTCTCTCCATCTGTAAGAAAGATCACTATTTCAGCATGTGCTTATAAGCAACTTTTCTTTTTCATAAATTGCTCTATAAAACAATATCAGATTATACAGGTTTACAGAATGTCTGAGATTTTTCAAAGGTATATTTTGAACTTATTTAACAAACAGATCTGATATTTAGGACAATGCATTTTCCTAACTCTTTGTTTTAATTGTCAGTACTGGGATTTCTGTTTCATCTTGGATGATTGTTCACCTCAGGAATGTACTGTGGGTCCTTTTCCTTCCCAGACTGAGCTACATGTTTGGAGAAATCATTGTGATTTTAATTATCTCAGAAAGAATATAAAAGGCAAATTAGAAAGGTAAAAAAATATAAGAGAGCTAGGAGAAGGTTTCTCACTGTGTTCTTTCACTCAGGGTGTATCTGAGTATATACATAGCATATACAAAATTCTCAGTTTTAAAAATAACTGAGTTCCTTCAGAAATGACGTAGAAAACAAGATACAAAAATTGGTTTTATTATACAGTATATAAGTTTCACATACAATTTTCTGTAAAAAGTGACCAGACTGATATGCAAAATCAATATGAGGCTGCGCGAGGGTAAAAAAAAACCCAACCAAATCTTAAGCTGATTTGAATTCTGGCATGAATATCATATGTAAGTAAAAAGAAGTATTATCTTACTTATCAGAAAGGTTTTTGCTGCATTATCATATTGGGCATGATTCTTTTGAGAATGATGTAGCCAAACAAAGGGAAAGTTCCAAGAGGAAAGTCTTGGAAAATTTGAGGAAAGGAAAATTATTTTAAATGGTTTTTGATTTGTTGTAAATATATGTTTATCACTTTTTGTTACTTTTTTTTCTCCACGTTTATCTCCATAAGCAGGTTGGCTAAGTGTTGGGATTTTTCCTAAATCAAAAATAAACTTAGGAAACAGGGCTTTAATCTTTAATCTCCCTAACTCCCGGAAAATAAAGTCTCCAAACCTTGCACTGATGGCCACCATTGCCCATCTGCCTGGCCTGGTCAAGAGGCCTCAAGTGAGAAAGCAGCAGGGCAGGAGAACCTCTTCATGGGAGGTGAGTATCCTTCCTTCTGTAGCTGCACAGGTGGCCTGAACTCAGGCAGATAAACATCATCTGCAAAATGTATGCATAACACGAGGGGGAAAAGAAGCCTCATTTAGCTAGAGAATTGGAATGTGTTATTTGGAAGTAGCTGGTAACTTGGGGCTAGCTGTGTGTTTGAGAGTTTATAAAGTCATTTTTACTGAACAGTGACTGGTTGCAACCTGCTTGCTAGTAGGGCTTTTCAGCCAAGAAAGAGGGAAGAAATGCCTTCTGGCAGAGCACAACTAAATACATTGGAGAAAATAGTTGTTATTTCAGGTGCGCAGTTTCCCGGTAGAAAGTAAGTTTAATTAATTAATTTATTTTTCTAATTTGTGAAAATATGTGTAGGGTGACCTCTAGGCACAACTGCAAAAGCTATAAAACCAGATTCATTCATTAACTAGCTGACATAATGTCAACCAATGATAGTCAAATAAGCAAATAATATGTGAAGAAAATTCAGGCTTCTCCCTTCCAACTCTGTAGGAAAAAACGTTTGAGTGTGAACACACTTGGCTGAGTGCCTTGAGCTCCTTGCTCCCCATCTTTTTTGGGTGACAGAGACCATGGAGTCTGAATCACAGTGATGAACCCTCTCAGTTTTTATTTAATGTTCATGTGATTTACCTAAATAACATAAATGTACCATTTTTTTCCCCTCTTTATTATTTCAAATATGTTAAATGTGAGATAGGAACCAGGTACAAAAAGGAGTGTGTAAAGTGATGAGACCTCTGGGATTGGACAGAGAAATAGGAACTAGGATTTCTGGCTTCTCCTAGACCATGACTGGGGCGAGGGGGAGGTAGCTACTTAGCCCAAATGGTTAGATGTGTAAATTCCACCACGCTGGGCTCATTTTTTCTTAGCAATTCCATGTATAGTTCTTTTGCAAATATGTGCTCTTTGAGCTTCTCTCAATGCTACAGGGTGCTATAAACAGTAAAATCAGCTGAGGAAAAGGCAGATGCACCTCAGTAATGGCATTGCAGAAGCCGTGGAAGGAGTCCAGCCACTCCTTGAAGCACTGGGGAGCATCAGATTCCTGCAGGTAGGTGACACTGGTGCTGAGACGTCAGTGCTTTACACCCTTCCCATCACTTTCACATGATTGCAGTGACTTTGCTGTTGTCAGCATCTTTGATGTCCTTGACAAAAGTACCTATCAGGAGTTGAAATGCCACCATTGTACTCATTCATTGTTATGCCCCCAGCAGCTACAGTTTTCCTCCCACAACGTGCTTGTTATGCATTGTGAAATAAAGTGCTATGGCTTATGTTACAAGTAACAAATTTTTGAAAACTTATATTTCAGCTGTTTGACAAGCAAGTTTTTCCAAAGTAATAAAAACAGATTTGTGTCCAAACACGCCTTATAACCCCTTACTTATAATCACATGAGTAAAAAAAAAATCTTTTTGGGCTACAACTTCATATCTGAGTTCTAACAGATGAGATTCAGTTCAAACCGGAACGCTGTGGCTGTGATGGACACAGAACAGGGCAAAGCATATCTGGTTTTCAACCTGAGAGGAAATCTTCCCCCTACCCTGCCCCCCTCAAAAATGTTTTCAAGAAAAGATCAGACACAGGTTTTTAATGCCTGGGGAAAAACAAAACACAACCCACAATAGATTTAGGCAGTTCCATTTTTGCTTACTATTTTTAAAAGCATAGACATTATTTAAAAATAATTAACCTGGGCCAATTTATGTGCAATGTATATATTGCACATATGTCCAGAGGAAACCAGAAACAGGGTTGTATAATCGTAACCTTACTGCACTGAAGGCCTGGCATAATTACCATAGCAAGAGAGAAAGCCAAGGAGATTTTATCTGTTATATTTATTTCCCCCATGTAAATATACTAAAACCAAACAAAAATAAACTTTTGCTGCACAGCTTAACCCAGTTTATTTAGTGTGCATTTCATTCTTTATTATTATTATTAATAATACTAATTTCCTACATACTCATGTGCAGCAAAGCACTTGAGAGCCAATTGGAAGGCTGTTTTTTCAGCATCTGCAAATTTCATCTGTTGCTCATGAAAAAAAGGCATCTTCAGATATGCACAGGAGTAATTCATGGACGTTATCTCTGAATGACAAGTGAGGCTGCATGGAGCAAAAGTACGTTTTATTGTATAAATGTGAGCATGTGCATCTGCATAGCTCTCTGTCCCTTTAAAAAGTAATTAGCCAGTATAATAAGGCTGTTGTCTATGTGCAATATCATCATATGTAATGAATCATAGGACTGAATGTGAGGAAGAAAGTCTATTGAGTCGAGATCTCCCAGAGACTTTGCTGGAGCTTGGGCTGGCACGTGACTGATGCTTTTCTGTATCCTCGGAATCAACACCAAGGCCAACTTTACTTGCAAAGAAAAGACGCAGTTAAATGAAAACCATATGAACCCTGCTAAAATAATACAATTTGAGTAAATCAATGCCTTAAGACTTTCTCAAAAGTATCTTAAGAAACTCACTGGAAGGGAACAGTGCATTTCTAACAAGTACCAGTTAGGGACTTTAACACACTCCACTTATCTTTGTGATCTTGCAGGAGGTGGGATAGATTTTCTCCACACAGAGGACACGTTTTCATTTTTGCAGCACGTTGTAAACACGCTTTTCATACTAATGTCTTGTTTTGTTTCGGTTCTTTTCAAAGATTATGCATTAGTAATTTGTGCATCACATGTTGGCAAGCAGAATCACAGTGTATTATGAACACTTCTAATGTGAGACAGAAACCTCAGCATATTCTAGCTCTCTTCTCATATCTTGTTAGCATCTGTTTGTGGTAGGCTGGGATGATGAGGTGCTAATATGATACAGTGAAGGAAGTGTAATCCATGAACATTTTTGTGTCACATTTGTGTAATATATTACACTAATCCAACCAGACTTTCATGTGCTCTTGCCCAAGGAATGCCATTCCAGCCTCCTCCCTTCCCCCATCAATGCCTTTGAAGGTTTGTGAATGATTTCCTGTACACAGGCTGTATAAGAATGTGCTCACATTCTTTCCCCGGTTGAGGAAGGAGTTCTTTCAATGCCCGCTTGCTTTCGGGGTAACAATGTTCATGAACAAATTACTCTAAAGAGGGAAGCATGTTCAATTACACTCTTCTTTCTCAGCTTAGAGGTAAATGAAGTAGAAGGTGCACTCTTTCCAATAAGCATCGGATCCATTCAGAGCATTTGGTGCATTGTCTAGGGGTTGGTTTTGAACAGAATCTTTTTGCAGCAGCAATCTGAAGTTTGCACTGCTGTAACCAGGATGTCGGAATTGGCAGCCACAGTTTTCTCCCAAGAGGTACCATCAGCCAGTGCCATCTTGCAGTCTGGTTCCAATTTTTCACCTTGTTGCCCATACACAACTTGCTAGGTTTACTTTTCCTATCCATGGTAAGTTTTGCCCTGGATTGTTCTTCAGGTGATATCTACATCTTTCTATGTAGGTGTTTGTGTAGGTTCAGCACATTGGGATCCTACTCCTGATTGGAACTTCCTGCCAGTATTGTGATAGAAATAAATACAATAGCAAAGTGAAATCATAAACTCCAAAATTTCATTATAGTTATAAGTATAGAATTCTACATCTTGCCTACCTGATTCAGGAAGCAAAAGCCCAGAAAAAGTCTGGATGGGAGATATGAAATTAGAAAGCCATCATGATTTTGGCAAGTCACTGGGTATTTTTCTTCTTTGTGTATCCTCAGCCTCAGTTGGAATTTATAAGGAGTATGTAGAAGACATATCCGATAGTGAAATCTGACTGGGCTGTGGAGGCATCTGAGATGAGAATGCCCTGACACACATTGTATGGTGTAAGTCTTTAGGTGGGTCATTCTATAACTTTCCAAGTGCTATGTGCAATACAAGTTTACAGCTTGACTACCCCTGTGGTGGACAATGCAGTAGATGCTCCTTCTACTGTAGGGAGACCGGTTTTGTTGGCTGGTATTATATATTTTTGCACATTAGAGAGGCTACAGCTTCAGGAAATGACATCTCAACTGTCTTGGCACTAAGGGGAAGACTATTCCTGTTGGAAAAGCAAGGAGGAAAGCAGGTGCACACATTCTAATAAATTAGATGGTGTCTGTAAAATTTCATAGCACTAAAATGCAGTCTTGTACACTGTCAAATTGTTGACATGGTTTGCCTTGTACTAAATAACATTTCTTGAGCAACTCTCAAACAACAGCCACAGATTGAAATTGGATGACCTACCCAGCCCAAGATGATTAGCAGACTTCTGCTTTGGACTACAAGCAGCTCTGTGAATTCCTTCCCTGGTAGTTCCTGCTTGATTTACTTTTTAGATTTTATGTTTTGCCAGATATGGCAAGAACAAGCTTGACTTTAGGTGCCATCATTCATTGCAATGTGAAGGTGGGTTTAAAATTATTTTTCCTTTTGTTTTGAGCTGAAATTGGGTAGTATTATCCTTGAATTACTTGGGGAATATTTATCTAGAGTAGCACAGCATGTCAGTATAGCATCTAAGGGTGTCAACTTGCCTGAATGTAAACCTCTGCATTCAATACAGTAAGAAGTCAGAAGTCTTATGCTCAAACTGTGGTCCTATGGTGCTTCTCAGCTATGTTCCATGACTCACACTCAAACTCATCCACAATTTCATGTCAGAATGACACCCAGCTGCACACGATCCCCTCCTGAACCTTGGTGGGCTTTTTGTTTTCTTGGTTGTTTGGTTGTTTTGGACTTTTACTCATGAGAAAAACCAAACCAACACAATCATGCAGAGTGAAAAAGAGACATGATGGTTTTCCTGTCCTGGACAGTTACCAGAGTGACTGGTTGTGCCTGGTTGCAGTCATGCAGCAACTTTTGTCCTCAAAACAGGAATAGCTATTGCAATGCAAAGACAAGCCATGCTCGCCTCTTCCCTAAGCAAGCAAGTTGTCCATTGTAGTATTTTTGTTTCATGAAGCATAATAATATTAATTATGAGAATTAATCTTAGCAGAAGAATGACAATGACCTCAAGTAAAGTGTTTGAGGGTAATGATGTAAAAAAGACAAGTGAGTATGTACTAACAGTACATTTACTTGTTATTACAATATAGAAAAATAATGTATTTTTATTTCATGTACTGACTTCCTATTGATGTGATGAGGATTTGAGCATAGTTAGTTTACTGAATGTCCTGGTAAAGCAAAGATGAATAAAATTAAAATAAAGAATGTAGAAATTGTAAAACAGAAGAAAAAATAGAATAGACAGAATCTTTCAGAGCCCCATGAGCTGTTCTTAAAACACTTTTTCTCTAAGAATTACTCTTTTACTTATGTCTTTCCCTGACAACATTTTGCTTTTTATCTCATTTTAATGAAAAGATAGTATTTGAGAGCATCTCAGAATCCAGCATCTCAGCCTCTGCCTTTGTTGTTTAAATTACAAAAAGAAGAGCCAAAATCCGAACCCAAAGCCTTTCAAGAGAACCTGATCAATGTGTTTTGGGCCTTCACTTTATGATTCAAAGCTTCTTCAACAGCCATTAAAATCAGGAATCTTGATCATCCACTCCAAAAAAAAAGCCATTGTAGCAGGACTCCAGTGCAATAGCAGAGAACAATACTTTATCTGATGCTATCTGTTGTGAAGTGGAGATTTAACAACACTAGGAAAAGGTGCTACCCCCAGGGTTTCCCTGAGCCAGTGTGTGCCTCTTTTCTCTTCATTCATCTTCCAGAAGACTTGAAAGCAGGAGCATTCCCAAGAGGTGAAGTGTTGGGCTATCGAGACTGTAAAGATCTTGTGACTTCTCAGAAGGCCCTCTCCAGGCTATGTGCCACAAGCCAAGGAGAAAAACGAAGACACAAAGGCTCTGCAGTGTAGAAACATGCTGGAGGGGTGGAATTGAGCTGGTAGGGAATTGCCTAGAAGGAAGGGGTGCTTATTCTTCAGATACCAAAGAGATGTTACCATGGCTGCCCAGCTGAGAGTTTTGCAGCAGGGCTGTACAGGTTTACTTCAATATTTATAAGTGCTTTGGAAGGAATGTATTGTTTCTTTTGCAAGGTTTCCAGTGAAGGTAGTGAAAATTGTTATTTAGTCTGGGAAAACAGAGAAAATCGTGTTTAGATGCTCTGGTAGGTTAATTATTTACAAGAGAGAAAAAAAACCCACCGCGTGGGAAACCCTGCCTTTTCAATGTTGGCTTTGGACTACATTTGTTTGCACTTTCAGTTCGTTACTTTTACTCTCATGTTAATAATATGTATCTATGGAAGGAAATGTTTTATCCCAATGTCTGCTTTCTTAGTATTTGATCCTAAAAGCTACACTTTTATGTGGTAAGAAGTGGCAATTGCTTTTTCCAGATCTTAGGAGAAAATGAGACCCCTTTTGGCCATCTAAAAATTAGAAAATACTTGCTTTCACCATGATGAAAAAATGCAGGTGCATGTGGAACAGAGATATTAAACTGATTAATTAAATTATTTTATTTCTGGTCAGCATAATTATTTGCTGGAGGCAGACAGAGTTAGGGGTAGCTGTTATCCAAAGGTCTGTATTAAGATCTGAATTTCGTAAGTGTTGCTGTTCTGTGACATCTGTCAAGAAATAGAGTAGAATTAGTCTATTATCTCTACAAGCTCTTTCCTGATAAGCAGGGCCCTTTTAAAGATTAAGCATGTGTCAATACGTTGGTCAAAGCATATAGGCAGTCCTATCTGCTAGGAGAAGAGACTTTTGGAAATGCTTTTGTATCATCTCTGATGTTTGAGCACACTTTAGGAAAGGAGCCTCCAAAAGTTATAAAATTATGGGTTCATTAGCCATACTAACTGTCAACAAAGGGTAAGTGATTTGTTTAAACAAACACTGCACTAATTAGCATTATAATACAACATTCAGGAAGTCTTCAAGTCCTATAAATAAGTGTAAGACATGGGAAATTGGTCTTTTGGGGCTGATTCAATAATAGAGCAGTCCAGATAATTGCGTTTGTGCAGTAAATGAAATACAGTATAAAGGATTGTAACATATACAGTCTTGAATGGTGTAGATTGGTGTCTGCTTGAAGGGCTGTTGATAACCCAGCATGACATATAGGAAATCTCGGAAGTAAAATTTAGAGATAGAAAGTTCAAGTAAGACAACATCACATTTTCCCTTAAAAAAATGAAGAAAGGATGAAACCGAAGTTTCAGTATGAAAAAGATGTTATCTATATCCACTTTCCCACTGGAAAAACTGAAAAGAAAAAAAATCAAAAGAAAAAAAACCCCAAAAGAAATTGGTAATGCTATGTGCAAGCAGGAAACAACTTTAGCAAACATATTTATCTTCAATTGCTTTTTTAAGAATGAAAATAATGTGCTGTTTCATATAGATGAAACAAGCATAGAAACATCTGTATTCATAAAATGTTTATAATATTTATTTATAGTATATAATTTATTATATATTATTTATGTAATTTAAAATATTTATTGATAGTGCAAAAAATAAAACATTTTATTGCTAATATTTCTCACATTTGCTCACTCAAACAATGAAGAAAATACAATATAAGGAGAATACAGGATGGTCATAAAAGTGAAAAAAATCCTAATTCACTTGAAATAATGCACTTTATTTCATGTGAATTATGTTGCCCAAAATATAGAGGGAGTTCAACCCAACTGGACTTTATATTTTGCATTACACTCCACTGCTCCATAGGATGGTTAGGTCCATAATTTATATCCATACAAAATAGGATTTTCAAAGGATAAAGTAAAATTTCCAACTCATAGCATACAGGACAGAAATGAAGAACATGTTGAATAATATAGTTTTCTTGCTGCAACAAATATTGTTTACATTTATTCCTATGTAAATTTTAGCTTTCACTGTGCCATTGAAATATTTGGCAGAAGTCGTTTGACCTCGGTGGAAACAACCCTCTCAGAAGTTGTGTGATCAGGTTTATGGGGCAGAGAACCATAATTTCTTCATTATGGTTTTGATAAGGATCTTTGTGATTTTTTTCCAAGCTGCTTCATTTTGATCTCAATGGAGCTGTGCAGCGCAGTTACTCAAGCAAAAGGTACCAGGGTAAAATTTAAAGATCCTTGAAGATGGCTAAGCAGAGCTGACACAGGAGCTGCTGAAATGCTCGATGGGAGCAGGATTGTAGGCACGAAAGAGATCTAAGGGAGGAAGTTCTTAGAGAGTTTCCTTCCTCATATTTATGTCCCAAGAGTTTTGCTCATTATTCGATTCTCAGAGGCAATCTAATCACTGTTGGCATCACTTAGCACTTCTGGGTTCAGTTCCCCAGTCTGCCACTTGCACTTAGAGTAATTTTCTCTGGTCTCCTAGTTTATTTATTTTAAATAAAACCTGTTTTGTTATTTATTCTGTTCACTTGAATTGAGTAATATTAATTTATTTAAAATATTTACATAAAAAATAAACATTATCTATGTAGGAAGCTACCTATTTAATTTTATGTAAAATAGCATAATATATTCTTCTCAACATATTATCTACTTATAAAGTACATAGGCAACTGCAAACGAAATTACACACATATTCATGTAAACAGATGTATGTGTCTAGATTATTTGAAATTAAATTGGTACTTGTGAACAGACAAAAATGTCACTTCTGACATTATGGTTAAAGTAATCTAATCTTCACTTCTTCCTCATTAATTTGTATTTTTTAAATTGTCTAATTTTTCTCTCAATAAAGACTTTAAGTGAGGAAATGTCTTTGCCGGTCTCCAAATTGGGGGTGAATTTCCTTCTGAACATGTTTGATTAAAAGAACCATTGGCCTTCTACTCACCTCCGTTAGAGTGTAATATATTTGTCCCAGATGTGTATATGAATATATTATGCATTCAATATTTCTCATCAAGCAACTTAAGATTTTGAGGACAAGATTTTTAAAGTGTCTTTCACCAGATGTTCTTTGTGTTCATCCTTACATTTCTCTGACCATCTCTAAACATTTTATTTTACCCATTTCCATGAGGATTCCATTCACAGGAAACTTCAAAAGCTTTGTACCAGTCCTTGTGTTGTATAGGATGCAAGGGGACCCGTCATCTCAGCCAGCATCCCTGCCATGAGCCATTTATTGCAACAAAAGGTGCTGTGCTCATGACGCGGCTCATCATCAGTCAGTCCTGGTGTAGAAGATGTCAGATCCACTGCTGGAGAACAAGGATAATTTGGACTTTGTTTTTTGAAATGGAAAGATATCAGGGGCTGCAAACAAAGTCATCCATAAATTGTTTGATGATTTTCTACTTTTTTTCACGGTAAATCCCTGCTCTGATCCTCTCCTTTTTTTCCCTAATTTTGCCTTTGAAAGGCGAGCTAATTTTATCCAATCTGGACCTTTTAGTTTACCCTCACATTTTAAATTTAAAGGAATTGTATACACTTGAATTCCTGTTCTGTGTGTGCTTTTTTTCATAATTGAATTGTAATTGAAAGGGCTGAGAAATGAGTACTATAGAAATTGGAAATACTTTTACAGAAGTCTACAGTAAACGATAAGCCTGCCTGACACTGTCATATATCTTTTAAAGTTTTGGCCTAACTTTTGACAGCTTCAGCACTAATGCTGGCAAGAACACAGCTACATGTTCTGATAGGAGAACATTAGTTTTAATCTTTAGTTTGGGTGGGAATAATTGTACATGCTATTCAAATGCTCTTTCTCATTTCTTTTTCTTCGTGAGTTTTTTGTAAAATCTTTGATTATTGGTGTGTGAGTTTATTGTTTTATCCTGTATTACTGCACTATTTCTGAATTGTTTTCCTCTTAAATATACTACTAAGCAAAATTGAGACTTATCTGTCACTGAGAATTTAGGCATGATATATATCTCTTTGCATTTAACTTTGGGGGGATTGTACTCTGGAGATGTGAAGTACAATAGGACCCCATATTTACAATAATCATTTTTGAGGTAGGAAAATAAGCCACCGTCTTGCAAGCATGTGCGTGACTCATTTAGCTGCAAGTAGCATTTACTTTCATTTACTTTAAACACATGCTTAAAATTAAGCATGATCATAAGTGTTGAAGAATCAGCACCTCCACAGATAAAAGGAAAAGTGAGACATGTAAGTTATTTGCATTCAGCTAAAGCATTCAATATGGAATCTCATGAAAATTGGACTAAAAAATTAATTCAGTTTGGTTTGAAGATACATGCTCTTCTGTGGTTTGAAGAGTGTTCAAAGGAGCTTGGTAAACAGTTAAGTAGCAAGTATCAAACTAGGTTAAAGTGTCTAGTGAGGTACCACAGGGATCTCTATTAGGTTTTATTTATTTAAGTGTCTTTAAAAACCAGAAGAGGGATTCAGTTACTGAGGCACATAAAATGAACATTAATGACCACAGATTAATTAAATTCACAGTTAATGCTAAGTTGGAAAGAAGGTGCAAACAATAGAGGAAAAATAAAGAGAGAGAGAGAATCTTATGGACAGGACAAAATAAACTGAGGATCAATCTGAGAAAACTGATACAAGTGGGGAAAAATATTGTAATGCCAAAGGCAGATATTCCATAGGAGGAAGAAAAAAATGCTGCAGAGAGACTTAAGAATGAGAGTGAACAACACAAGGCTCCAAATTGCTTCTTCTTATTATTATATCTGTATTGAGAAAGTATTATGCCATTGGGCTGCTTTAGGCACCGCCCTATGATATTTCATTCCTATACTGAAGTTTTGTTATTGAAATAAATTGATTAGCTCATTTAATGGATTACAAGATGAAAAAGCACTGTCTCAGAATGCTGTAAGAAACAAAAATTAGATATGCAAGTAGTTACCTTGAGACCACCTGAAAACAGAATGGATTTTATTTTGGATAGTAGAAAATATATTATCTATAGGTAAAAAGGATGAAATCAGAAGAAAATCTGATATGGATTCCCTTTTAGGGTGGAAATATGTGTGTTTGGATGGGGTGAGGAACTGTGAGGAATGATTCTACCTGACTGAGAATCTTATCTTACCAAAAAAAGCCCTATATGTTTATTGCCAGCAGCAATTTCCTTGACAGAGGACAAACCCTTGTAACAAGCCATACATTTTTTGACTCTGACTCCCATGTTTCTATGACACAAATCATTCCTACACATAGAATGCCAGTGAGGAGTCTAGGTGTCAGGTTTATGTGGTTCTACAGTCTGCTAGGAGACAGGATATTCTAAATTTCATTAATTTTTCTTTATTAGCCAACCCTGTGTTCTATAGCACTTGTAGCTTTAGCACTGGCTGGGAATACACACACATGATCCTTGCAAACTTTGAAAGCTCTTTGAAAGTTTGTTTTCCTTATTATGTAGCTTTGGGGCACAAGACACTGAACATTTCAACATGAAAGTTAAAAGGGGAACTCATTTGTTATTTTCTGCATTTTACTGATGTCCATTCCTTCCATAGGCCCCTCTGATTTATCATCCAAAAGCTGCAGAATGGCTGTAGTTGATGTTCTGTCAAAGTTGCAAAGAGAATAGCTTACAGCTGTGCATGGATTGTATTGAAAAAACCCAACATCCTATGATTTTACTTGTTCGTTTCTAGATCCAGTTTAGTAGCCTGGGCAAATTATGAGGCTTTTTGTCTCAAACACAATGTGTGCAAAGGAGTATTTAGAATAAATGCTTTATACAAGACAGTTAAACCGTAACTTATGAGCTGAAATGCACCTGATGTTATCTATTAGCTCTGTGTTTACTGCCTAACATCCTTATTTTCTTTCTCCATTTGCTTCTCAGATTTGTGACTCTCAACATGGTGTCCTTTGTCCAAAGTAAGGGTGAATAGCACTTGAGATCAGGTTCCAAAATGAGGCGTTAGTCACATAAAGTAAATTGAAAAATGATTGAAAATGCTAATGGAGCTGCCCACATCTGTGAAGATTTCACAACTTTTTCTTGCTGTCGTGGGTTGACCCTGAGTCTGATGGACAGATCTCTTGACCAGTCATGCTTCTCAAAATTTCCATATTTAAGCCAGTGGAGACACAGGAAGTGTCCCTTTTTTCTTCTGCTTAAACCTCCTGGTGGGGAGGTTGGGGGGG
>VZRV01005809.1:277838-313747 GCA_013398115.1 Falcunculus frontatus
GACTGTAATATCAAACTGTTTTCTCCCTTTTTAATTCATTTAAAATAAGGGGGGGATGAGAATTCAGTGTGCAGCCTGTGAGAGAAATAAAGGCTGTTAGCTGGTGCAGTTTGGGAAAAACCACGCGACGTAAAAGAGACCTCTATTTCCTCAAATTAACAGAGAGAGACTTTTAAGAATTGTGAGTGCTGACCAAAATTCCATGTTTTGTCATTATTTGTGCTGGAGGATGTGTGGGGGGGGGGGTGTTGGAGGAAAAAGGGGTTTTTGTCTTAATCTCTTATTTCATTTTACTCTTAACTCTGTTAGTAATAAACTTTCTTTTATATTCTTTACGTTTGAGCCTGCTTTGCCTTTCTTCAAACCTCTTATCTCACAGAAGGTAAGAAATGCGAACTAAACCACTACACTTGCTGAAGGCTCCCAGGAAACCAAAGCAGTGTCCAGGCTAAGAACTACAATTTAGCTGGGCTCCATCTCACATCAAAATCTGAGGAGGGTTCAGAGGGCAGTCTTCCTCTGCCAAGGCTTCTGAAGCAGCCACGTGAGCCTGTGTTCTAAAACCACACCTAAAGCATTTGGACAGAAGTGCTTGCATATAGAAAAAACTCAGGACAGATCACAGAGGGACCATAACAAGACCATGTACTCATTGCACAAAAAGACAATAGCTAGAGAGCGTTTGACCAGGTCATGGGAGGCCCACATTTATTCTTTTCTGTTTAACAGGATTCAAATGTCCACACCTCCATTTATTCAAGGAGTGCTCTGTTTATGTATTTTATCCAATGACAGTTTCAGATAAAACAGGTAAATACTCCTTTATATCAAGCAGTCATTGAACAAAACACAAAGGAACGGCTTTTGATATTCTGACTGGAGTCTGAGATTTCCTCTTTCTTCTCTCTCTCTCTCTCTCTCTTAATCTCTCTTTCCCCCACCTCCCATTTCCCTTCAGCCAATTCCATCTCATCTATGAGTTAGCTCTAGTACACTGAGTGTTTGAATTCACATTGTAAGACAACCAATTCTGCATGCATTGGATTAAGTACTTTTTGTCCAATTTGTCTTCAAGATTTCTTTCTGGGAGCTGAATAAACTTGCAAATCTTGGTGATTGTGTTTCAAGGTGTCTATTTTGAATGTATGTGTTCCTACAGTGAAGCAAATAGCATCCCTCAGAGAAACAGTTGTAAAGATATGTTGTGAATAGGCTGATACTGAATGCAAATATGTTTCTTCACCTAGATAAAACTGTGAAAAACATAACAAAATTCTTATGTTTACATTATGTGAGCACAAAACTCAAGTATTGTCTTGGAAACGCGATTAAAAGGATAATAGCCAGTTGTAGTCACACACCTTAGTAAGTCATTAAAATTGAAATGAAGAGCAAATGACCCGAATTAGCCAAAAGCATTGCTATAGCTACTGCTTTTAAAAGCTACTGCTTTTAACTTCTTTTTCTTCTGATGTTTATGATAAGTGACAAAAAAAATTCATCCCTGTTTTTTCCTCATTATATTTTCCTTTCTGGCTCTAGGATGTCCCTCAAGGTACAGTCTGTAGTTTACAGATATTTGTTCTTTCTATTATGAACATTGGTCTTGACTTTGGTAGGGGAGAGAGATTCTCCTATAGTAAAGTACAATTAAGTAATCAAAGGCAAGAACAGACTGTCCTTAATACACTGATTAAGATCAGTATCTCATTTTTACTACACATCTCAAGGTCTTATCTAATGCAGAAATTTGGACTTCTGTAATGAAATCAAGATAAAATGTCTCCATCTTAGGGTAACAGTCCACTATAGCATTTGTACCAGTTTAACTATTTCAGAAGGAAACCAAACACCTACAGTCGTGTCTGTACTGATGCAAATGCAGATCAGGCCTATATGAAATGTCCTATGTTCATGCCAGGAAAAAATTCAGTAGGCTTTGACAAATATGCAAGAAAGATAACTTCAACAAAAAATTATTTCCTAAAATTAAAAAGAATTGCTGAAGCTGACTTTTTAATTTAAAAGATTAGCATTCTAAATAATTCCTGTTAGTCATAGAAAAAGGCTGGTTGGATAGCTATGGATACTTTCCCATAGCTGTGATTCTGTTTTAAGCTCATCTTCACTTTCATTCAAAGGAGTTAAGAACCTTGGGCTGCAGCTGGTTTTGCATTCAACTATGAACAGCTTGTTCTGTTGAGACCTTGTATTTAAAGAGTTTGTTGGGAGCCTCAGAAAAGAGAACCTGTAGGTGCAGGACATAAACTGTCAGCACAGACAGTATGAAATGTCAGTGCCAGACGGAGCAGGACCCAGGAAGAGCAGGATGCTGCATTGCACACAGACACTGCATCCAAGGATGTGGTGCAGGTGTAACTGAAGTGGCTTTAACTTCCTACTGCCCCAACAGTACCATACCTGTGTTCACATGGGATTCATCAGCTGAGGGCATAAAAACATTGTGGAAAGCATGGCATCTATGCTCAGCTCCTTACCTTCACAATAGGACAGCTCGTAATGGAATAACCTGGTTAAATGTAACATATATCAAAGTCACTGCATTGCATTTTTGTGTTCTTGTATTTGGATTTCAGATTAAGAGAAGGGACCTTCTGCAAGCATTGGGCTGCCAACACCTTTGTTTTTGGTTGCTGGCTGTGGGGCTCCAGAGTAAGTCCAGTACACTGTTTTTTTTAACAAGAACACGCTCATACTTCCTTCTGGAGAAATGTGTGCCATAACGAACCACATTTTGCCATGTTTCTTTGATGGGATTTGCCATAAATTCTTCTTTCAGGAGCTAAAAGTGTAAAGTTAACGGCATTTACCCAAAGTGAGGAGCCAGAGAAAGTTGCCTATTTTGCCTAGGATGCATTGTGGACATAGCTGAGAGGTGTATCCCCTTCACCTTCCCATTATCTTTTGTCTCTGTGACTGCATAGACAAACAGAATTATCAGTACCTACTCAATTCTGAGTTGTCCCAGAGTCCCCTCTCAGAAGAGTGAAGTAGATGCCACAAAAATTTCATCACAGCTTCCTTATCAGCGTGTTTCTGCTGGCTAAGAGGGATGGTCCATTTTTCACACCTTCTCATTCTTCCTCCTATCCATCCCAAGCACAGAAACTCACAGCTGGAAAGTCCCTGGGGGAATCATAGCACACAGAAATGGTGCATGGCTCTCCCACAGAGCTACTGAATTTTGAATGAAATGTGTCTCTAAAATGACCATTTAGTACAAACTTTAGGAGAAATCCCAAGTGCACAAACAGAACTAGGTATAAAACTTGAGTCTGCCTTTTAGATTTTAATTGAAGCTTCATACTGAAAAAGGTTGGGGAAAAAAAGGAGTGTAAAGGAACATTTCACAGCTCAAATTAAACCATTGTTTTTCAAAGGAAATGTAACTTGAAATAATCATGTATTTCTTACTAAGTGGAAGCAAGTGTTATGCAAACAAAGAGTCGTGTGTGAAAGTAATTCTTATCTTGCTGCCTGGAGTAGCTGGGGAATAAAATAAAATAAATCCAGGTCAGGTCCGAATAGAAAAATGGAACTCAAACCTCTGGAGCACATGGAGCAGGGAGTGAAAATCCTGTAAGTCAGGGGAAGTCAATTGACTGCAGTAGGAAACATGCTCTCTTTGTGCACACCTGTAGGTCAGGACCAGCAAAAAAACTATTAAAAGCAATATCCCGACTTAATTTTTAAGGATTGTTTACAGATCAAAGTGCATTCATTATAAATATGGATGTCATGTTTAAATAGTCCCTGCTTTACTGTCATAGAAAGTACTCTTAAAATATTTCCTTTTTACTGTGAAATAAAACATTCTTTTCACCACCAGTCCTTCCCTACTCTAAATATTGCTCCTACTAGCAAATAATGGGTATATAAATGAACATATTAAAAAGGTTTTCACTGTTGTTCATATCATTTCAAGTGGACATCAGAAAAAATTCAAGCTACATCATCCATAGGACTCAGAAAAACTTCTGGTTGTTTAGGAGAACTACTGAGCCTGATACAATAAGGGGGTAATACTGTATTCTGTAGATGGTCTCACAGATTAAACAGGTTTATATGATGAGAGCTACAGAATGCTATGAGTAAGAAAACAAATACCAGTAAATCAGAAGTGCATTTTGCCTGTGCTTGAGGTCATTGTCCCCATTTTATTGAAACCAGGGTAGATGCTTGCTCTTTCCTCTGCTCTTAACTGCTCTACCGTGTTCTCGACCATCCTTTCCCCTAAATGCCTGCCCCCTCCCTCCACTGCAGGCTGTACAGCTTTTTTTTCATTTAAATGCAAAAAGATCACATGCAAAGGCGCTCTTGAGCCATAAATCAGTAAAGACTGAAGAATGTGTTTCACAAAGGTATTGTGATTAATTTTGTCTTTTTTTAGGTTCCTTTAGAAGATATTGGAATGGACCTTTGATCTGACATACTATGACAGTCTTAGTTTCATATGGTTTTACTCATCTATACAGCCTACCTGTATCACCAGTGTTTCACTTCTAAAGAACTTAATTCTGAGATACAAAAACCAGTAGCTGAAAAGCAAGAGCAAAATTATTTCTACCCTGTTTTTTTCAGATGGTCTGTCTTCTCCAGAAAATGTACTTTAGAAAAAAATGGTCTTTGTGGTGTGTTTTGAAGGTGGGTGCATTCAGGTCAGGATGAACTAAGGCAGGAAACAGAATCCTCCTTATCTTTTAGTGGAATCACTCTGCCTTCTGCCAGTTGGTATAGTGTGGGGTTGTAGCTCAAGTGTCATACCTTGAAAGAGGTAATCTGGATTTCTTACTGCTTTCCGAATTTCCAGGTAAACAAATGTTGAACTTTTGATGGGCCATCAGAACTTTAACCGCAGTTACTCTCCAGCACAAGTCTACATCGGGAAAATTGTGACTGGAGTCAATGCAACCATGCATGTGTAAAGACAACATGACACAAAAAGAGGAGACTGACCTACAAGTTGTTTCTACCAGCATAAAGTATAATACCTTTCTGTCGTCTCTAATTGGAACTTAGTCTTGTACTTTGTGCCTTGTGTTCATATTACTTTCTCTGTAGAGCTATGAGTGCAATACATTCCTTATAACTTGTAAAATTCATGGCAATATTTTTTTTTCATTTAACCAAGAGTTTACTCAAACTTAGAAAGCAAATATCTAAGTATGACTAAGTCTGTCAATAACGATCAGCTCAGGTTGTCACAATTTTAGAAATAAAGGAGTAAATGGAAATGTTTTCATGTCATAATTATAATGCAAGGGAAATCAGCATCCTTTAGTCTCATAAAATAGATTGGGAAAAAAGACACTAGGAAAGAAATGGTCCTTATTCTTACCTCAGGTTTAACCTCCAGAGGGAAAAGTGTCTTTAGTTCATATCAGTTTCAGTTTGAGTTGCTAGAGGTGGACTCAGTCTCTCAGAGAGTCTGCCCCTCATACCTGCTTGTAGTTTCTTTTACCCTCTAAAGCATGGATAGACAACTTGCATATTCTAAAAGCTATTTTTATTCCCAGCCAGGTGCTATAAGGCCAAACAGATGTAGACATATTGCTAGAGTGCTGCTCAAGTTGACCAGACCTAACCCAGGTCTGCACCTTCTCCCTCCTTCAATATGATATAGAAACAGGCCCATTGCTGACTGTCCAGTGTTCCCCAAGGTAGAAAAATGTCCTTCCAGGCTGAATCCTGGCCCTGAGCCATCTGTTGACTAGTTTGGCACAAAACTATTCCAAATCTCTTTCCTCTATTCTTCCTACCTCAAGGATCTGAATGATTAGATTCCAACCTCCTGTCCAAAACCTGCTTTTTTAACAATACTGGCACGGTTTCTACCAGTGACATCCCCTTCCTAAAAAATGAACTTCTTCCTGTAAGTTATTCTGAAGGATTTTGTAACACTAATCTGGCATAACTCCACCAAACAGCATCACCCTTTGAAGCCTTTGCTAAGAACTGCTTGTCTCATTATTTTCCTCTTTTTTCTTTTCATGCCGGTGGTTGGGCCTTTTGTGTGTTATCCTTCATTTCAACTGAGATGATGTTTTTAAAAGGATCTGCTAGAAATAGTCTTTCTGAACTCTCTCCCTCTTCTAGGAAGGAGGAAAAATAATTTTAATAATAATTTCTACAAAGTATATTATATTTTAATTATACTCACAGTAAATTAAAATAACCATCATAAAAATTAACACTGTAATTAAATTGAATTAAAAGACTTTAAAGCTAAAGGCTAGCTTCTGCTTTTAGTTATGCGAATGGAGAGCCATGTAACATAACTTCACTGACAGCGCTGGTGCTGTGCTCAGTAGTATCCACTGAAAATCAGAGGAGGGGAGATGGGGAGTCCTTAACATGAGAAGCTGGTCAAGAAAAAGACAGCTATCAGCTTGATCTGTACATTATGATTAATTTCTTTGACATTGTCCAGTGAAATGTATTCTTATCTGAAGCTAAGTTCTGAATATTGACAAACTGAGAACTTGAGAGTTTTCTGATGGTTGATGCAAACTGCAGAAAACTGTGGAGTGCACGGTGCAATGCAAATCTTCATGGGCGGATGGACAAGATTTTCCATTTCCAATTCTAGATATCTGATCCCTTTTTGACCAAGTCTCTGTGGTGTATTAAATTATTAACTGTCCTTCTTACTCTGTAGCTTCTTCCTTTCCTGTATTAGTTAGGAACATCCAACCTGGAAATTGGTTACAGTGTTTAACTGTGCTGATAACTAATCATCAGGACTCCTCCTCTACCTCCCATGCAGTCTGTAAGTCAAATCTGGTTATTTTCATAACAGATGTATTTTAAATTAACCACCCACATCGCCAGATTTGATGCAGTGAAAGAGTGTAGCTTATGTTGTGGTCAGATAAGAGGCTCATGCCACTCTTCTTTGGATTTAGGTATCCATGAATCAAACCTGGTGCTTTGTTTTATTTCCAGAGGAACTAAGTTAAACAACTAGAGACAGTCCTTTAACAAACAAAGCTGGCTGCCTTGCATCAGTGGAAATAAATTCATTTAAAATGTGTTTTGACACCTAAGATCAACCTAGAGAAAGAAAGCTTCCCTTCATTGGTAAGCTCCACCTCACCTGCTTTAACATATATACACACAGATGGTTTCCCTTTTTAACAATACACTATTTAGTAAATGCTGGGCTTCAGCTTCTCACCTTTACAGCTAAATCATTAATTATGACCTTTTTAGTGCTGTTATTGAGCAGTTTCCTCCCTCCCCTTCAAATTCTTTTCCTTCTTAACAGTGAACCTTCTGTGTCAGTGGCTCATAGACTGGAGCAGTTGCAACGTGTAAGTAGCATCCACAGATCAGAACTAAAAAACCAGGTTTACTGAAAAGGGCAATGCAGCAAAAACAGGAAGAGGCAGGACAGGGACAGGCACATCAATAATTCCTCTTTCTTTGTCCCTATTATGAACTGGAATTGTTTGCGGGTGCCTCTGTAGACACATTCATTAGGATTCAGAGAAATGTAGGATTTTAAATCCTACGAGTCTCTACCTGGTTCGGGAAGTTGGGAAGGCTGCAGGCACCTGTCCAGCCGGTGAGCACCCAAAGCAAGCATGATGGGCTGCCACAGGCATCTGCTCCCATTCCTGATTCTTATGTGGCCTGGACACTACCTGGGGACTCCTGTGCAGAGGGAAAGCTCCCCATCTGAGGAGGATCCATTGTGATCCTCCTGCAGACTTCCCTGAACACAGCTCACAGAAAAAAGGAGTAACTTTTCCCTTTGAATAGAAGAAGCCCTCCCTTTACATCTCTCCAGGCATTGCTGCCAGAGGGGTTGGAAAGGCAAAGGGATTCTGCTCCTGGAATGGATGACAGCTGAATTACCCAACCCATTGGCCCAACTACAGATGCATCAGGCTTGTGTATAATTGTATTTGTCTAGTGTGAGTAAAGATACAATGCTGGTGTGTTTGGTGTGAGAGCCGAGGCCACTTTTGCCCTTGGATGCACGTTAACTGAGGCCAGACACTCTCTGGCCACTTCCCAAGCTGCCATTCACACTGGGGATGCTTCCCCATTTCTGCTGAATTTTCAAGGCATTTGGTGAGGAACCTACTATTGAATTAGTGCAATGTGATCAGCACAGGTGAGTGACAATCCTTTCATAGCTACCTGTGGCATTAGAGTTGAGATGCCATTTTTCTTCATTGAGTTAATTTGAAACTTTACTCTTTCCTTTCTTCTTTTCTCTCTTTCTAAGAGTTTGATGTCACCTCAAGAGAAATGAAACAGAGATCTGCTGCCACCTTCTGATCACTTGGAAATCCTTCCATGTCCCCAACACAGACAACAGTGCTGTGGAGCGGAAGTGGCTACATTTCGCTGAATGGTGAAAATATCCTTCTGTTATCTGCAGCTGGATATTATATTATTAGTTTTCATGAACACACTAAAAACTTTGAAATGAATACAATGTTGAAGGAAATATTTAGTGAAGGGGTCCCATTCTTGTGCATATAGTATAGCAAACAATCACATACCCAATCACTACAGCTCTAGTGTAGGCACACAAAGTTTCCAGTGAGCTCAGTCAGTGTTAGAGGTGGAAATACCTTTCTTTGACATGCCCAAAACTGGAAACAGACACAGAATTCACCTTACTCTGAACAATCACAAGAACTTTAAACCAGTCACTGCTTTCATTTGTTAAGAACCTCTTAGGTTTATAGTTTGGAATATTTGACATGGCAGGGATGGAAAAGGACACATGCACGCAGCCTATTCCCATCGCTGGAGTCTTTAAAACACGCAGGGGAGCTATCCCTTGGCTGCTCTGTAATCACTTATTTCAAACCTTGAATTACTCTGGTATGTAAATACCGATAATAGCTAAATACAATAGGAAGTGGCCACATACACGTGTGTACACCATATTCATATGTCAGGATATTTTCCTGGGTCTTCAGCACCAACTCCCTGAACTTTAGCACTTGAAACAAAGGCTCTTTTGTCTACAAGCAAAGTAGCAGGCTGAACAGTAATTTGCCCAGCCACAAGAAAGGCAGTATTAAGCATTCACCTCTTAGAGGCATCAATATTGCTAATGATTTCAAACCCCTGACTCAGGCCTCCTGAAACCATTAGACAAGTCTTACAACCATCAGCGCTTAAGACAACAATAAAAATGTAAGGAGCTTTTTAAAATTTTATTTTATTTATTCATCTGGTTTTTGGATCTTTGCAATCCTGTGTTTTAAATTTTCGTCAATCATCCTGGCAGATAAGTTTTAGAAGAAACTCAGCTTCTCCTGCTGGAAGAACTGGGGCTTGAAAAGGGGCAAAAGCCACACACACGCACACACACACACACACAAAGAAAACCCAATGAAAATGTTAAAGATTGAATGGCTTTGAAATCAGAAAACTCAGCAGCATGAGCATAAGCTTTTTGTAGCCCACAGAATTGTGTGGAATATCAGAGCCTGGTTAGGCTAACATTTTATCATGGGTAGTGCCCCATGATGGGGGCAAGGGTAGCCGTGATTCAGGCTGACTGCATGGGCTCACATGAGGTTTGCCATCCTGACCTGGCCGCCAGACAGTAAGGCTCCTGCCCTTTTGCAAGGGAACAAACCCTGGTACCTAGGAGAAAAATACCTTGCAGCACCCCTGCTTAGGCACTGGAAGTCCTCGCACCTCCTGGCTCCAGCTCTGCCCCTTGCCCAAAGGCAGAGGTAGCTGAACTGTATTCTGTGCCTGATTCAGTCATGGGGAAAAACATACATGAAGAGCCAAGTCCTTCTACGCGCAATCAGCAGCCTAAACCACAGAGATAAAATTGTATTTATCTGACAGGCAACATCAAGAAAACTGAGCATCAAAACTGAACATCTTCAGCGAGTTAGGGAGAGGGACTGGGACCCTCAGTTTTTGTTGCAGGGCTTCACAGAGATTGATATTAAGAAAATGCTCAGCAACCACCCTTAGAAAATCAAAAACTGTGATCCCTAAAAGCAAAGCTCTGACAGTATTAGTCTCTTCTGAAAATCTCAGCAGGAGTTTTTAATCAGGGTCAGCCTTGAAACGAAGAGACAAGTAACGATTTCCTACAGTCTGTAAAATTCTGATGATGGTAAAGTAAACATTGCTTTTACAGGGTTACAGAGTCAATTTCCTATCACTTTTCACTAGGACTATTGTAGGGAAACGTTTGGGTAACCACATGTTGTGCTAAAAAAATCCTAAACACTAGCAATATTTCCTTTTTAGGAAAAGAGAGTTGTGAATGATTTAAAGCCTGATTTGGTAAATTGGGCCCTCTTATACTCTGAAAAGGAATGGGGGAGGAGGGGGAGAGTGCCAAAACTATATTGTGCATTACCAGATTTCCAGGATTCTGCATTTTCTTACTCATTAAACTTCACATTGAATATGCATCACTTCTCTGCACACAGTTCCAGCCCTAGGGATTGCACAGTCCAAATGTATTTTAATTACATTATTTATTATTTAAATTAATTTAATTACAAAAAATAACAGACTCTGCACATGTTTGAAAATGCCATGCTGTACAACTAAATCTTGAGTAATTGTTAAATTTCTTGCAGGCCTCCTGCTAGGAAGTACTGTTTTTCTTTAAAAGTGAGAACACTATTATATCCGTCAGTGGAAAGTTTACACATTGTATTTCTTCTTTCATATGCCGTTAAACATGAGGCTCTCTCATTTCCCCCTTTCTTCAGAAGGCAGGAGACCCATCTGGTAATATTCTGCAGATCAGCATTTCTTAAAGAGAGATTGATTTAAGTAGTGGTTTTGTTGAAGCAACGAAAAAGAAACTTATGAACCTGGGTTATGGTACTATGTCTTGTGTTGTTATTAAAGTTGCTCCATGCTTGAACCATGCCAAATATAGACCTGTCTTTAAGCTATGGAGAGTAAGTAAGAGGTATTCTCTTCTTGTCCCACTGCTTTTTGGAGTTGACGCAAAGAAAAAAATGCTCAGTGTTTGCATAGCTCTTGACTTGCCGGCTAATTTTGTTTGGAGGGTTGAAAATTTATGTGGATAAAATAAGAGTACCTTCATAAGCTCAAGTATTTGGGGAAAAAAAAAAATTTCAAAACTGTTAAGTGCCTGTGTGCCTTTTCACTTCTGTTTTCTGGCTCGCACTGGGTGCACAGGTTTTGAGATGCTGCAAGACAATATTGCCATCTTTCCTCCTTGGAAAAAATTTAGTGGTTGAGCCTCTTTTCCTTTTTCTCTTTGAGCCAGGAATCCAGAGCAAGATGTGTGAAAACTGGGAATAAAACTTTCTTGGCTGAGAGAATGCAGCTAAGGGATTTTGCTGTAGAACAATGTTCCAACAAAGATCAGGAAACTTTTGAAAATTTCTTCTGGAAAAATCCCAAATGTTTTGAGCAGAAGTCAGGTTCATAACACATCTGTATTCTTCTTTTCTCAACCCCTAAATGCCCCAAATTACCCCAGACTTCTGTCTCCTTTTCAGCAGGACTTTGATTCCATAAAAGAGAGCAATGTGTAAAATCCACTGGAGAGTTTGCTGCTGCTGCTGCTGGTGGGTTTTATGGATTTTAGTCAAGAGTGATAAAGGCTCAGTATAGGCATCAGGCAGGGATGCTGTACAGGAAATGCTAAGTCAGATCAGTGTTCTACATAATTTATATTTTGTTTCAAGAAAGGGTAGTGACAGATAATTCAGCCCTGGTCATTTAAGTAAATGCATCATCTGCAAATATTACCATCTCAGTACTCAGCATCCTGGCCAAATGACTAGCAATTATGTTAAACAGTTCTACTCAAACACACTGAGGCAGCAAAATGCTAAGATATGCAGTGGTGAAAAATGCACTTTAAATTGTAGCCTGATTTCAGCCAATCTAGCTTTAGGAAATTAGCTGAGGTCCAAATATATAACCGTATTCTAGGCTGTCTTTGTAGCTGCTGTAGAAAGAAAAGCAGTTGCAGAATTGTAGAAGCAATCCAATCTAAGTGTCCCCCATGCAATCTATAAATAGTCTACCATGGAAGAGTCTACCTTTATCCTCCCTTCTGTAAAAAAGGGAGAGAAGGACTATTCTCTTGGCAGCAGTAAAGGATAATTTATGAATGATTTTTTTATTCCACACCATAAACCAGCTTATTTGATGGATTTGCTTCCCTCAGAGACTTAGACAAAGACTTTCTGAAAGTCCTTTCTCTCCCCTTGGTAGAGAGAGCAGTGGATGTTGTGTACCTTGACTTCAGAAAGGCTTTCAATACTGTCTCCCATAACATTCTCATAGGGAGGCTGATGAAGCCACAGGGTGGCTTGATGAGCTGTGATGTGGATTGAAAACCATCTGAATGGCCAAACCCAGAGGGCAGTGCTAGTCAGAGGCCCTGTTCGGTGTCTTCACTGATGATCCGGACGATGGGACAGAATGCCCTCAGCAAGCTGACAATGACACAAATCCAGAATGATACCATGGAGCCATATATGCCTCATGCTGTCCAGGCCAGAACAGAGTTTCTTTGTTTCTGGAAGTTCCATCTTCACTCTGAAAAGATGTGTCCTTAGGCACCACAGAAGAGCTCACAATTTATAGGCCCAGAGGTGAATGTTAAGAGTTTAGTTGAAAGTCTCAAAGCAAGGCTTGAAAAGGTCTTCTCTCACATGAAAAACTTGAGAGATTTGTGGTTCAGTGAGATTTTCCTTCCCTTAACACAAATAACATGTAAGAAATTAATCTCTCACTCCTAGATTAAACACTCTCCCATCTCCTCAAAGCTGACTTTAGTTGCTGGGAGCGTTATGAATGCAGGGATGAAAATTTTCAAATTCTGGATATATATTTTGGGTACTTTTGAACCCAATATAAATTCCCAACTGTGGCCCTTCATATGTGTCTTATATTCCTCTTTCCTAGTGTCAGAGCACACGTGATGTGATTCCTGCTACCTTTGGCTTCTGAGGAGGGTTGGCATCAGGCAAGTTGCAATGTAGAACAATCCTACCAGGTAGAGCCATGCTTTAGAAATGGCTGTTCTTCTCAATGAGAAAGAAAAGTCTGAGGAAAAGGGAGGATGAATGAATAGAGGGGAAAAGTGATGACTCAACAAAAAATGAGTGGCCTTTGCTGAAAATGAGGTGAGCCTTTGGGCAAAGTAATAATAGAATAAACTGATAAAATACCTTTCAGCATGCTCTCAAAGCACTACATGGTTATTAAAATCTAAAACCAAATTTAGCACTACAATAAAAAGACAAAAAAAGCATTTTCACAATATAATAAAATTTATATAAAATACCAAAATAAAGTAACTCTAAACCCCAAACAATCTTACTTTCACCATAAGTTTGGAAATATGAAGTGATTTTCAGGGCATTGAGTACTGGGCTGTACTGTTTTACAAAGAGGCCTGTAAAGTAAGTAGGCAATGCATATTTTTGGGAAGGGGCTGAAAACAGACCTACTAATTGTGTAATGGAAATGCTCCAGGCTCTAGTAAAGAATCTTTTTAACATTATATTTTGACTTTAAATTTAAGATGATCTAAGAGTTTTATTCCGTAGGAAGGAGTCAGATAAGGAAAATGTACTTTTTTCATTGGGTCACAAGTTATTTGGCTCAGTGAAAAGATTATCATGTAAATTACCAGGTCTGGGTTATTCAGGAAATCAGATTATGTGATTGTAGTGATCCTTTTCAATTTCAAGAACATGCACATTGGCCAGTAGTTAATATTATTTATTGTGTATATAAGCATATCTGAGACATATAGGGGATTCTTCTTGTATCCTACACTTTCCTTAAAATTAATAGAGATATATGGGCTGCTTCAATCATCATTCACCTGAGTCACTATAGCTATCTTCATTAAGAAAAGAAGAATAATTTCCTATAAATCCTTGTTTGTCTGCATCAGCTTTTCAAGGAGTTTATTAGTACAGTCAAACAGCTCTTCATTCAGTCAGATGAATTCTACCTTGGGCTGTGGGGCTCAGGAAAAAAGAAATATTTTACATTTGTGCAAAAAGAATAAAAGAGGCAGAAAATACTGTATTGACTGGAACTTTAAATACCTGTCCTGGAAAATATGGAGTTTGGTTGAGACAGTTGCAGGTATTTCTCAGACGATATTAAGCAATTTTGAAATATTTAGTGTACACACCCGTTTCCAGGTAATTTGTGCAAAATACTTTTTCTATTTGGTCAAACTAGAATTGCAGTTACCAAGATATTTATTTGTATGTCTTGCAATTTATAAAACAATCTGTGTTCTCTTTCTTGTGGTCTCCTTCCATTCCTTCTCTCTCTTGATTTGTTGCTGAGTTGTAAACAAAATCATGGGAAGTGTAATGAATAAAACAGGCTGTTTCAATAGCCTCTACTTTCTGATTTACACAAAATGAAAAAGAGTGCCAGAATTATATGAAAATGAGCATCTTTGACTTCATACAACTTGAGCAAATACGTTGTGACTGAAATCTGAAGAAATATGTACAACCTGAAACCCCTTAAAATGGATATTCCATGAAAAACACACTATCCTTTCCTCTCTGGCTTAACTTCAGTAATCTGATACCTAAATTGCCAGTGCAATCAGGGTTTGATAGGTTTAAAACCAATTAGAAGGAACTGGAAATAGGATTGGTAACCTACAAATACTGAATAAAACTGCAAAACTATCATTATATATGGATTGGGAAGAAAAAATCTTCTGTTCTAATATCTTCTAAATTTAGAACATTAAGAAATAACCTAAAAATTAGCTGGTTCCAACAAGACACAAGGGCTACCATGAGGAAAAAAAAGGACCTGAATGAGACTACTGCCCATATTAAAATAGTAAGGAAAAAACAGAGACCACTTTCATTTCAATGCAGTTTGCATTGTAATGTATTTTACATTTCAAGAATAGTAGCACATCAAAAAGGAGACAAAAGAAAGGAATGCGATTCTGCAGAAACTGAATTTAGTTCAGAAAAATTATGAGCCAAATTTGTCAGAAAGTGAAAAGCTTCAGCATTTTAGAGAAGTGGATTTTTTAAATCCAAAAGAAAGATAGCATCCATAGCAAGGAAAGGAAAAGTGGCAAATAAAAGGAATGAAGTTATGCTTGGCTGAGGGAATTTAAGTATAACTGAGCGATAATATGTAAAACTGTAAAAGTACTGCAGTTGGTAACAGACTGTCCAGGTTCCTGCCAGGACAGGGTTAATTTTTGCAGTACCCAGTAGGGGGCATGGATGGGACCCAGAGGTTATTCTATACCACCTGACATCATTTCCTGCAGATGGAAATCCTTTGATTGCCTATGAATCACTCATCTCTCTCTTGTACACTTTTGTCATTAATATTGTTGCTGTTGCGTTTCATTTTCTTATCTCATTGCTGTTTCCAGTAAATTGTTCTTATCTCAACCTGTGATCTTCATCTTTTGTGCCTCCAATTCTCCTCTCCAGCTCTCTCCGGAGGGGAGGGAAGGGGGAACTGGTTTCAGTAGGAACATGAAATTGGAGAAAAGAATTCCTCAACCACAACACAGACATATGAAGAAACATAGGTATTGTAAAGCACCATTTTAAACCCAAGAAGAAAGAACAGAGAGATAAGAATAGATTAACACAGGAAAGGAGAAGGAGGATGACCTGCAACAAGGAGAAATACCCTCCCAGTTCTGCCCAAACAGCAGTTTTTTTATATAATACTGCTTCTTCACCCAGGTGACAGACTGAAACTCTCCAGATGGGACTTCACCTGGAAGATGAAGAGAGGATGGTTGTTCTTCACCGTTCTGGGGTGAGGGTGAGTGTACATGGTTAGAGGTAAAAGAAAATAGGTTTGTGGAAAGGATTATTTGGGGATCCACATAGATGGGCATTTGAAATAAGGAATCTGCAGGGGTTGAGGCATTGCCTAAGAAGACATATTTATCTGTTTGGAACCACGGTTAAAAAGCTAATTTTTAGGGGTAGTTTTTCTGGAGTGATGAAAGAAGATAAAAGTAGAAATCCATATCTACTGGGAGACTGAGAAATGACCAGGAAATTTATTTTGTCTTTATTGTAAAAAACTGAAAGTCAGTTTTAAGCTATATATTCAGTATTACAGCTTAACACTATATTGGCAGGTCTTTGTCAGGGTTGGAATTATACTGTCAAAACAAAAAGTTTAAGAGAATAGGGGCTGATAAACCGTGGATTTTTGAGTCAATAAAAATTACATCTATAAAAGTTAAAGGTCCAAATAGCCCTGTCAAGAAAAAGAATGTTTTACAGGCAATACAGGTAGATATAGTGGATAATAGACTGTAAACCACACCCATTTGTAAGCTGGCAGTACAAAAAAATTGTGTAGGAACAACATACACACACAGCACATTGTTCTCTATAAGATCTAACTGAGAAAATGAAAGTCACTTTATTAGCTAGAAGTCACTTTGGTTTTAGGAGATAGTCTGAAGAACAAAGAGGCAGATTAAAAGAAGAATGAAAAGTAATATTTTTCCTGTGAGCCTATAGGCAGAATCAATTTTTTTCTTTTTATTGTTTTTAAGGTATCTTAAGAAATTCAGAGAGCAAGGGACTGCTGAAATGCCATAAACTGCCCCTATAGGTCAAGGGAGAAGAGAACTGGATGAAGGAAGTGACATAAAGAGCTAGTAACGTGTTAGAAATATGAGATCTTAAAAGTATTTGGAAAATTATTAACTTTGAAATTAGAACTCATACATATCGTTCACTGCCACAATACAGAATATATGGATATCCTCCCTCCCAAATTCTTCTCAACAATCAGCTGTCATCATCACTTACAATTGGAGTTAATATGCTGGTAATCAAAAAGCAAACACTACAAACGATGTCTGAGCAGAATTATACCCTGTGACCTCATAAAAGTACAAAAATTATACCGGTATTTCTTGAAATTTCCAAAAGAAAATACTAAAGATGAAATAGATTTTAAAATGTTGTGTGTTTCTGGCAAGCAGTAATGAGAGATATCTTTGTTACTGAAGATTTCCATCTTTAAAAAGAGAAAAAGAACTAAGAAGAAATAATGTCTGTCAGAATCCTGGAATTAGAATAAATTTAGAAAGTTCAACAACTATACAAAATTACTAGAAGTGAGAAGAAATTGGATGTCCTGCATATTAGTGAAATGGAACAAACTTTAAGATACAGTGAAAACATAAAAAATGTGACAAAGAAAAGGACAGGCAGATCTGTAACAAAAGGCCTTCAGAGAAAATGCCTGGTTTGGCAATCATTTTAATTAGAGATAGTAAGACATTAGCATACAGTTTAAAAGAGACAGTGCCTTTTTTGAGCAACTCTGTGGATATCAACTTTTCAAAGCTAGAGGCTGGGGGAAGAGATTGTCTTGTTTTATACCTGCTTCAGAAGGTATGAAAACAAAAATAGAAACTTTCTGCAGAAGTGCATTTCACTGGACATCCTTATTAAGAACCTGAAGAGAAATATGATAACAAAATTTTATAAACTGGTGAGAGAGTTGATGGTCTGAGAAACAAATTCTTTCCTTTCCAAGCAAGACATGTATCTGTCAGAATTCATACCTGCAAAATAAATTAGCAACTTCAGAAAAGTTGAAAGTGAATCTTTCAGGGATATCCCGTTTATGAAGAAAAATCATTTGAAGTAAAAAATTATTAATTTATAAAATATTTTGGATATAAAATGAGGAGCTACTTTTTTTTTCTGATTTTATGGACATACCAGAATTTTTGTGGTTGGGATGGAAAACTTCTCAGATTTAATAAAAGTAATGCACATTTTCAGCAATTTTGTTTGTGCTACCTGTGGAATTCTGAGCTTTAGCCATTTTTGTATGAAAGCAACAGATGAACGTGAATGGGTCATGTGATTATCTGTACAAGGTCAGCTTCTTCCTTAAAAGAGCAAAAATGTAAATAAAGCTGCTCTTCTCAATCTAAAATAAGCAATGACAAACCAGAAAACTTAGATGGATGCATGTTAAAGGAAATTTAACTAAAATGGAAAAAAAAAAAGAAATGAAAACTACAAATACAATTGAGTTAAAAATGGAATAAGATGCGTAGATAGAAAACTTACAGGAAAACATGGCAGCATATAAATTTTCTCATCTATCTGTTGTAGCCTTCTGAAGGGACACTGGTTAACACTTATTTGCTATATTATGAAAAACTAAATCTTTCATAAGGATCACAATCTTTTCGTTCTCAATCACAAATAAAGAGTAACCATGATGCAATAGTAACATCATAAACTAGATACTTTCACAAAACAATTCTTCTGGTACCTGATGCAGGTTTAAAATAATGAAAGGCATTAAGTAATGGGAAGAAGAAAAGATCTTTCCCAGGGGAAGTGTATTTCTTAATTTTCTTTTTCCATTTCAATGCTGGCCTTTAAGTTTAATAGATAGGTGCATCTTTAAAGGGTAGGTATGTATGTCACCTGGAAGAGTCATCAGATATGAACAAGCATGTAAAAGTTGCATAGTACTGATGCTCAAAGATAATTTTCACAGCTTAGCCTGGTGAGCCATTATTTCATACAAAGTTGAAGAATGGCATAAATCCATTTATTGATTGACAAACTGTATTCACAGTATTCGTAGATATGGACTGGAGCAGAATAATGTGAGGCACTTTGTTTCAAAAGAAGAAAAGTGTTTTCTAAGAGAAAAAAAAAAGATTAGTAAAAAGTAAAAGCTACTAATTTAATCAAGTTATTTGAAAAGCATTGAATAACTACAAGAAATTGCTTATGTATACTGGCCAACTTCATTAAAAACAATGGATTCTTACCAAGAAACTTCTGATTACCTCCTTGAAGAGAAAAAAACCCCAATTTCATTTCAAATATTTTCAAATAAGAGTTTCAAAAACAAAAATAAACGTATTACTCTCACTGAAGTACCCCTATTGAACTACACCAATGAATCGAAAGGAAAAGCACTATTCTTTAAAAAAATAAAGAAAAAGGATGGAATAGGGAGATTTAAGGAGAAGATGACTGGAAAAAGACTTCAGGGAAGATACTGAGATGGAACTGGAGTAAGACTATATATTTTCCACTTTTAGACAGAGAGAATAGCATGAAATATGCCAGTAAAACCCATCGCAAGTCAGGATCAATGCATTGCCTATCAGCAATTCAATTTTCTGGAATAGCTGTAGAGAAAGAATCTCCTTTTTCTGTCTCTGGAGGTTATGCTCAGAAGTCCAAGGGTGCTGGAGAGGAATTACCATTGTAGTTGATATCAATGTCTCCTAAGCACTCCTATAAGAAAATTCATTTTGTGCAGAATAGAAAAGAAAACAAACAGAATCAGCTATCATTACAGTGAATAACTTCTGGTAAAAGTTCTGCTCAAATGTTTAAGGAAATTTTTATGCCTCTCTCTCGCATTAGTCATGAAAATAAATTATGGGATGTTAAAAAAATTATTCTGTCAAGGCAGATTGGAAAGAAGAGGCACAGATATTTAGAACTATGGAACATTTGTTGAAGATGCACAAGACATACTATAGATTCAGTAAACCTAAATCCCAAATCAGATAGTTTGAATACTGATAGTAATATTGGATGATAAAAAGTTTCCCTTGGTCGTGGAGATGATTCGACCTTCAGAAAACTTGTCACCAATTATTTCCTCTATAAAATTATAACTTCAGCCTTAGGCATTTGTCTAGTTGTCTGGTATGTTTGTAGGACTGCTTGCTGATGTTTCTTGAGCTGTCTGGATAAAAATATCATTGAGCTCTTTCCAAGACATACACTCATTATTCCCGATTCCCTTCCTTATCATACCTGTGACTGTGCAAGTGTCCTCAACTTCACTGTGTAGTTACTCTCTCATTCTGCCTTAAGGCAGTCCCAAACAGGAATTGACCTGAGGATATCAAGCACTTTTCCTCTTTGTCTGTGCTGGAAATAGACTATATATGCATTATGTCCTTGTGGAATTCATGGATGTTTTTAAGAATCATGGGGTCATAGAATATCTGAAGTTGAAAGGGACCCATAAGAATCATCAAGTCCAGCTCCCTGCTCCTCACAGGACTAACTAAAACTAAACCATGTAACTTAAGAGCACAGTCTGTACCCTCCCTGAACTCTGGCAGGCTTGGCTCTATGACCACTTCCAGCGACTAATCACCCACTCAGAGGAGAAACTTTTTCAAATATCTCATGTTGCTAAATATCTCCAACGAAGCTCAACAGGCAACTTTTATTCCCAAAATCTGGAAGACAAATGTGAAAGACCAAATGATGTGCAGAAGGACAAAGGGTGATTTTGGGACTAATATTAATTTTGAGAAAATAGGTATTTTCTGAATTTATATATCTTCTGTTTTAGTTTGAGAATCAATGCCTGTAATATGGTGTTCTCTTTTTTGCTCATTTTATACTTTTGAGAATAACACTATTAATTCACTATGAGGATTTTGATATTAGAATACAACTACTGAAGTTTTAACTTCATTAATGCCCTATCAAGGAATTGCTTATTTCTTTCTTCCCTCTTCAGAAATAAATAGAAGTCATTAAAATAACCTCTACTGCATTTTTTAAAGTATAAATGCAGTGCTTGATGACTATCAGTATTTAGAGTTGTAATAAAATCATGAGACAGTTCTTGTAGGACATAAAAAATTGTCTCCAAGCAACAACACAATGTTCACAGCACCTAGAAACCAACCCTAGAACAAAAAGAATAACTGACCAAGCTTCAAGTCGGATACTCTTTGGTCAATTCAGCTATCAGTTGAACAGAAAATGATAACACTGAAAGAGAGATCCAAAAGGGCCAGTCTGAACAGTGAGAGGGATTGATGGGAAAATTCACGTCAATCACATGTGTGGTCCTGGTTGACTATTAGAACTTCAATGCCCCGTTTATCCTCTGCAGTAGGTACCACTACGTCTCTCCTCGATGGCACACGTCACTTCCAGTGATCCTTTTGGAATGACAGTCTAACACTCCGAGCACTGTGTCAGCCACGAGCAGGGAGGGCTGAAAGGCAACCTCCACTTCACACATGCATTGTGGGCCCCATTTTCTCATCCCTCACCACCCTATTCTGATTCAACACATGCCAAAGTGCTTTAGGAACACTGATTGATTATTCACATGTAGCAATGCCAAGCTGCCCCCGGTCTTTCTGAGGCAGGGTTACTCACCATGTTTGTAAGTATGTCAGGGTCTCAAGCATCTTCTTGCTCTTCCACGATCAATTGGGGTTCTCGTTCTGGCAACTGTATCCATTAGGATTGCTAACTCAATTCCCTCATCCGAAAGTAACAGAACCCAATTTCATCCTCCTTCCTTCCTTCCATCACAATAGTGATTGTTACTGAGATTGAAGACACCAATCTGAGCCTAATAAGCATTAATAGAGCTGGAGCCTAATTTTTCCTGAACAGACCCCTTATTTAGTTGGATTCTTTTGTCACATCATTCATCACAGCCATCGGTTTCAGCCTGTTCCCGTGACTTGGTTACAGTTTATGCAGCAGTTCAGCTAATTTTGTGGCCTTGTACACAGAGTAAAATTTTTTTCTTATTTCTTTTGGCTGAATTAGCATTTTAGGACCATGCACCAATGACCATCGCTATTCAGCCTCCTGACAAAGAGGAAATTAATCACTTACACCATTGTCACATCCGGAATGTAGATCCTTCAAGGGAAATAAGCAGCTCAGCTGAGAATTGCTACATGGGCTCGTTTACAGGGTGAAACCTCACATAAAGCAGAAGTCTCTGTTTTATCAAATATAAAGCAATAACAGAAATAAACTTAAAAACAAAACAATGTCTTCTCCTGCATATTGCTTGGCAATTTGCTTTGGTGCTAACTCGCTTAATCAGGAAGCTAAATGCAGAAATGTTCTTTTTATGTTGGAAAATCAGTATGTCTGTAATTCCATGTTGCAACCTTTCCACATTTCGGCTAAAACTGGCCCTTGTCAGGCTTATATAGTCTTGAATTTACTTTGATGAAATCTAATGCTGTCCAAATTTCCAGAGGCACTTGGCTACTATTACACTAATAAAGGCCAGTCTTTGGCATGGACTGCTTTATCTTTATAAAGCTTGATGAATAACCAATAAGTTGCTAGATGAAATTAAGCTTTTTATACGTACTGTGTTTACACACACGTGCATATTCAAACACACATTCACACACATTAATTTGTAGAAAAAAGTATATTCGTTTCCTCTCAAGAAAAAATAAAACTTATGCCAAATAATTTTTCTAGAAGGAAGTATATTAGGTTAGCAGAGAAATTGGTTGCATTTTCAGCACCTTGAGAAATTCAGGTATGAATAATTCCAGAAAAACGTATGTATGTATATATATGGAACATTTTAACAAATGGATTTCCTGTTTGCTTCAGGCACCTAAGTATGTGAGCCTTCCCCTCAAGGAGGGCTCTCAGAAGTGCTTTACCAGCTCTACTCACTTAAAAGCCTTCTGTTACAGCCAGGAGGTAATTTCCTCATTTTTAGATACTTACTAAGATTAGCAAATTTGTCCCCACCGCATTTTGGAGGGAGTACTATGAGGATTGTCAGTGGGCAGTACTTCAGAAATTAAAAGGAAAAAAAAAAGAAAACCACTCAAACCATTTGTTCACAGCATTTAGGGCTGAAAATCTACTGAGAGCCCACTTGCATAATGACCCTCTTGTACACGCTCTTCTACCTAGAATTTTTATTCACCTGAGAAATATTACAATTTGTCTCAAAACCTAATCTAACTCTTATTCAGAAGGCAAGATGATCTGATCTTTGTTTTATCTCTTCCAGCTACTGAGAGCCAGCCAGCACCCAATGACTGCAGCTGATGCAGGAACAGCTGATGAACTCCTTCAGCCCCTGTGGCTGAGAAGATCAGTGCCAAGAGATACTCTCTGCAGTGAAACCAGTTTTAATTTCTTTTTACTGACTAAGGTGAGCTTTGAACCAACCTGTCTGACAGCTTGAAGGCAGATGTTTAAAATCAGGTAACCTAGTAGAGAGAGGTAATCAGAAGGTAGCTTGGCAGAGCAATCAGCTACTGAGATGCTGACAGAATGGTCATATTTATTGAGAAGCCCTCAGATCTGTTTGATGTTCATTATGCTTGTCTGAAAGCTTCCATGATATTTCACAACCGTTTTATGTCATGTAGCTCTGGCAGTAACACTAATTCAGGCTTGTAGTATCATTCCCTGGAAAGGTGCTTTCAGCCACTTTGAACTTTATTAACTCTTTTCCTCTCTGTCTGCTGCCCAGGCTTTCACCCCCACTTCTGCCAGAAACCTGGGGAGATAGTTAAACATTAGAAGAGCTGTAGAAATTTTTTTCAAAGATTTGAAAGGAAAATAGAGCTATTCCACTTCTAGTCTGTGTAAATGGCTTGAAATTCTAAATAAAATGTCATTATACCTAAGAAAAAATTATTATTTTCCTTGGGGAAAGAAGAAAATTAATTCGTATATGCTTGGGCTATAAAATTCTGCAAATCACTTCTTCAGAACTTTTTAGGAGGTTGGGTCCTCTAATCTCTGAGTAACCACGTGCGTATTCTTCTGAAAATAAGGCTCATACAAACTCCAACTTCAAAGATTTCTTCACCTTTGTTTTCCACAGAGTATGCTCAATGCCTGCAGCAGCACTTTCTGCATGCCAGCTCTTCTCACCTTGCTCAGCTTCTGAGGAATACAGAGATTTTTTGGACTCCTGTCATACACCGGATGACCTGAGCCTTATTTCACTCACAAAGCAAACAATACTGCTGCAAAAAAAGGATTAATGTTCATGCAAGATCGTCCTTGCATTTTCAGTGATATCCAAAGTGGTATTCCTTCTGGTTTTCACACAGATTTACCAGGTTATACTGGATAAAGAAATTAGAGAAATCCTAGAATTTCTCAAGATGGGAGATATCAATATCCCATCTGTAACATTAAGCAATTTATTTCATATTCTAAATATAAGTTTATCGTCCCATCATGTACTTAGTAAAGAAATGTTACAGTTACAAAGCCACAAAGAGAGAAGGAAGATAATTACAGTGAACTGTGTTAATGCAGTCATTGATTGCACAGTTATGTCCACTCACAGGGGTCCTGCTTCACTCAGTGCACAAGGCAGCCTGTGTTCCCAGAATGATCAGCCATGCAGTATTCCTTTTTCTTCTCATCACTTAATACATGTCCCCATGCCTAATTTTCTGCACACCATCCAAACCTTGCACTGAATACATAATTATTCATTTCCTAATGGGCTTTTCCCTGGTGCTTTTTTTTTTCATAGTATCCTACTTATTAACAGAAATTAATGAATTTATCTTCATAATGTCCCTGTGGTATTTTTCTCCCCATTTTACAGACAGGGAATTGTCAAAAGCGCCAGCTAATTTGGGGTGGTAATTTGAGCTGCCTGAGGTCTGATTTCTCAGAGTGTGTAGCAGCATGTATACTCAGAGTAGTGCTCCTATTTGTCTTAGTGACTGCTGCAAAAGCTCAGCAATTCTTCAAACAAAAAAAGATTTCAGAATCACAAGTTTTAAGTCCAAAATGTGAGAATATAGAATTTATATTATTTTAAAAGAAAATCTCTGACAAAGACATGATGCAACTGTTTTTCTAGAAACATTTAGTGACTTTTATCACAATGTCTTTTGTTCATCTGGCTCATGCAGTGCCTGTCTCCAAAGCATCAAGTGATCTTCAGTCATGACAAAAAACTGATTCATGTCCAAGCACTGTTCGTCCTATATTTTTAATGAAGTGGGAGTCTTATGATCTTTGATTTCAATCCTGAGGCAAAACACATATTCATATAGGGATGAATTAAACTTAACTTTATGTGAACACTTCGTAATGTTGGACTGCTGGGCAATTTTCCAGTTTAAAGATTCTTTCAATGTAGCCTTGTGGCTTAGAACTAATTAATTTGAACATAGAGAATGTGGTAAAAAATGTGGAAAATTGAAGAGAACCCTTGTATGCATGTGTCCCCACACAAGCAAAACCATTGAAGCAAAGCTGGGGCTGTCAGGTGTGCTGAGCAGCCCTTTATTCTTCAAAGTATGGTGGAAACCAGAGGAGGGAGGCAACACTTGCTGTGTGGACCTCCCACTAGAGGGAGGTGGAGGAACACATTTGACCAGTGACTTTGGAGCCTCACAACACAGCAGAAATACTGAGATTCAAAAGCTGTTGATTTTACACTGACAGACTTGTTAAGGAGTGTAGATATATTGGAGAGCAGTAGGAAATCTGTGGCACTGACCTTTTCCTATACCCGTGCTCTGTATGGCTGGCTAAAGGATACAGAGCACGAGTAGCGTTCTTCTCTATCCTTCAAGGACAAGAGGAAATGGCCTCAAGTTGGACCAGAGAAGGTTTATATTGGATATTAAGAAAAGTTTCTTCACCATAGGGGTGGTCAGACATGGGAATAGGCTGACCAGGGAAGTGGTGGAATTACCATCCCTGAAAGTGTTCAGAAAAGGTGTAGATGGGTCACTTGGGAACATGGTTTAATGGAGGACTTGGTAGTGCTGGGTTAGTGCTGGACTTGGTGATTTTAGAGGTCTTTTCCGACTAAGGGATTCTATGACTGTAATCAAGCAGCATCCCATTTAGTTGTGAGACTAGCAAGACTTCTCAGAATGTGTATGAGGTTTCAGAGAGGTAGGAAGTGTATGATTTTTCACAAGTTTATAATTGGCCAGATTTGGGCAAATTTGCATAGTACAAGGCACAGTCCTTATATGAATTTTTACTGAATTTTGCAGGAGCCAGAACACATCCAAGACACAGTTTTCTCTTTTCCTTTTTTTTTTTTTTTTGTAATGTGATCTAAAGTATATTTTATGCAGCACCATTCTCAGAAGTAGCCACACCATTTACACTGAACAAGAAAGTAAACTGTATTACTAAAACCCTAAAACAAAAAAGCATAACAGAAGCAAAAGCTTCGTTCAGCAGTTCTATGGCATGGGATTTTTCAGCTCTGTAGTTGAAGTTTGCAAAGCTTTAAACATCTCTTGAGTTTCAAACTGGGTAGTGATATGAATTTTAGCTAATATCATTTCTCTTGCAAACTTCCTGCACTATAAACCCACTCTCAACATTACCAGACCCCCATTAGAAACTAAAAAAGTGTTTTCAATTGTATTTTACAGTTACCACTAATCATGAAATAATATCAGTGACAGATATTTGCTTAGATAACTACTCAGTGAAGACCTATCCACTGATGGCATGTTCTCGATTCCTATGTTTAAACCTGTGTTTGGCAAAATGTTCCATGTCCTCATCATAACAAACTCTGTTGGTTCCTTTGTCACAGCAACATGATAGAGTAAGTGAAATCATATAATCAACATATGAATAAGTCACTTATAACCATGCTGTGCTTCTGTGACAGTGAGATCTGTCACACAACTGAGATTTTATAGACTTAATGATCTTAGTTTTGGCCAGCAATGCTTTCAGGAAACTTGAATGGTATTCCAGCTCTGATGTCATGGAACTAGTTCTAGATGGCCATATGTGGAGATGGAGTCATAAAAGAAGATATTCAGCTTTTAAAACTTTCTGAATGGTTATGAAGTCTTTGAAAGGACAAAATATTCAGATAAAAACATTTTTAATAACCCAGACCAGAGAAGTTCTGTCTCAAAAGAACCCAAGCAAGAATAATGTGGAATGTCTCTACCCATATTAAAAATATTCATATTTGGTATATTTTCATTTACTATTATTTATTTACTTTTTTCAGAGAATTGTATTAAATTATTATAGTGTCTTATTTCTTGAGATCAAAAGAATCTGCATTTAATATTTCATAGGGACAATTGTGTGGTCTCATATTATCTTATTGGAAAATCAAAACTTGTTTTATTTTTCTTCTAATACTCCCCTGGGCAAATCCCATATTCACATGGAAACTATTGGTTGAGATGGAGGACTGACTTTTAAGTGGGGGTAGAAGACAAAGACTATCTCATACCTAGGAATGGACCACCAGGGGATGCTTTGAGGACGGGATGGAGGGAAAACATACACTATGCGTGAATGATTACTTAGGAACTTCTTTCATGTGACTGCTGGAAAGAAGTTTTGTTTCTAAAGGACAAACCTGATGACAGAGCTGGGGCAATTTGACATCTCCATATGCTTTCTTTGCTATTTTGCCTATGAGTGTAGGCAAATGCTCTTTAATGAATAACTGTTGTATACGGGAATGTCTTCTTTGAAACTTTTGTGCAATGGCTATAGACATTCATTGTACATATTCATTAGAAGCCTCTGATAACCTTTTAGTTTATAAGAGTCCATTTTTGAGAAGTATTTAACTTGATTATGTAAGGTTTCAGTCCCTCCTGTATAAAAAGCAAAACACAATAACCAGTGACAGCTGTGTTTTTGGACATTCAGGCAGGAGTTGGCTGCTTTAGCTGTACTCCAGTCAGTGGAGAGAAAACAGGAAGTCCCAGAAGTTATTCAAACTGGTTGGTATCTCAGATGATGTGGACTGCTCCCCACAGATATCTGTTGCTTTCCATGGGGATAGATAATCTAGATAATCTCCTCTGCTGGGTATGAGACAACCAACACTTGGTCAACTCAGTAAGATAGATGTCATGCTTTCATAACAATTTGCTACTGGAGAGAATGCTAAGGATGTCACACTGTCTAGAACATTGCTCCTGGACATCAAGGTGAAAATACTACCCAAAGACCCATCTTACCCAGCTCATGGGCGGTTACTGACGTTTTTCATTAGATATTAGGCAGAATATTTCCTCCTTGCTGGAAAACTGGGAGGTGTGGTGTGACAGCTGGAGACCAGGAACAACACCATGAGCATCTTAGGTGATGCCAGATACTTAGTGTGTACAATTAAATCCAATCTCTGCATTCAGATACTTACATTTAACTACTTGCATCTTGATGCTCAATCTGACCTGCAGTGCTCACCTGGCTTAAAGGAAGAAACCTCCTTTGCCATTTAATTGTTGATTCTGTGGGGTATGTATCCACTGAAACACCCAGCCATCACTGAAAAAGGATACTACTCTAAAAGGAACCTCAGGTAAAACTCATCCCAACTCAGTTTAAATACATGCTTACATCTGAGTTAGTTGTCCTGAGCCTACGTGAACGTCATCAGAGAGAGGGAGAACTCTGGGGTATAATTCACCTGGCCTACTACTTATATGTTCTTCAGGATGAAATTAATAGTCCCCTGAAAGTGGTGGGTTTTTTGTACTGACTCAGAAGAGAATGGAGGGTGACTAACTCTGAGGTAATGTCTGTACTAGAGCTGGCCGCAACTGGTGGCTTGAACCACGCTGACGGTGACCACCACCCAGCCAGCAGCCCTCTGCAAAGGGATTCTGAAACAAAGCCTGCTCTACAGGGGCATCACTAATCCTGGAAGTGGTGAAGGGAGGCTGTGACAGCTGCCCTCTCTCTGCAGCCTAAAGTTGTAATATTGGTTTAGCAAAAAAGCTGGACTTGCTATATTCGCGCAGCCCTAAATCTCTTCCGGGAGGAAGCAGTAGGGTCTAATTCAAGCAACAATTGTTGAACAACTATTCATTCCCTCTCACCCCTGACTGTGTATAGGCTCACCAGTAAGAAAATCCCAATGAATCTTTCTGTAGTTTTCCTCAATCGGATTTCTTTGTCTTATGTTCAGATGATGGCTGTTTCTAATGAACAAGAAGGCTTGTAGCTCATGGTATGGGGTCCTGTAAGACTGATGCATGTCCATAGGGATATTTGAACCTCTCCAAACTTCAGTGTTAAAGGCAAAGAAGAATACAGGAATTATCATGCTGAATCAAAGAAAAAATGTTGCGATCCTGTTCCACCATTACCAATATATACTTTATAAAAAAAGTTGAAAAAAATCTTCCAAGTAGACTAATGAAGTGCTGTTAGAGTAGCACTCAGGCTTTAATCTGAACTTAGTACAGACAGTAGAAATTTAGTTTATATGCTTTCAATTTCTTAAACTAATCATTCTATTTTCAGACACTATGATGATATCAGTGGGACCTCTTTATTGGAGACCTTGGAAAACAAAATAAGTACTAGAGATCCAGAAATAAAAATATTCTCCTGGAGTGTGCTATAGTCATCTATATTGTATATAGAATAACAACGCAAACATAGTTCTTTCCTTTTAGAAAGTTAGAAGTAAGGCTATACAAAATGGAGAGCACATGTTCTCTTATATGTAAACACCCAAAAGATTATTTTGGCCTTATTTTTTCAGTATTTGTCTAGAGAAAACATTGTGATGACTTTTGACATCCTTTCACTTGCTATATGGCTTGTATACAGTATTTTGCCAGGCAGAAATTTAAAGATAAAGCTCTCGTGTACATGTCCTGCTGGACTGCAAACTTAAGCAGCATGAAAGTTTTTATCCCTGAAGATTTCATTGTACTTGATGGGATTGTTCCACCACGGAGAATCACCCATTCTGAACAAAAGTGTCTTGAGTGATTTCCAACTGCTTCAGAATATTCGCATTATGTGACCAGAGAGAAAATAATATCCTCTTTTGAGAATATTTGATGTGCATGTTAGTTATTGAATTGATTTTTAAGCAAAAACCTACAGAAATCAAATTACCCCTTTATCTTCACCCAACATAGTCACTTGCTGTGTCAGTTTTTCTGGCCAACAAGGCTGTCTTCAGCTCTCCAACACTTTTTATAGGCCTCCTCAGTAAGTCTTACAGCTTATCTAGTCAGTAAGAACCCTTAAGGCTTCTTGAACTTAAAAGTCAATATGCTGAAGGATTAAACTGAACTTCTATTCAAAATATCATATGACATTGTGACCACGGTATTTTTCCAAAATACCCAGAGGCAGCTGGCTGTATTGTCAGAGAACTGCAAGAACAGAAACACATCTGATCCTCCTAAGATGCATTCTATACTGGTGTGTGGTCCAATAGCTTATCTGTGTCCTAGAGGACTTATTTTTATTAGATTTGCTAAATCATTTTGCCCTTCAGGCTGACTTTGTTTGCAAAATTTCTTTTGTGTCTTCAAAGACTGAGCTGCAAACACCAATGTAAATGCTGACAGAATGTGTGAATGATGTCAGAGCATTTGTATTTCATCTTCAACTCATGTTTCTTTTAAAGCCATAAGAGTAAAATCACATCAAGATATCAAAAAGATTTGTTGTCTACTGTTTGAGAGCTAAGTTTGCTACAACGTGTGCTATTCTTTCTTCACCTAAGTCCCTGCTTCTTTTCTAGTTCAGCTTTTTCCTCTCTGTAGATGTTGTCTATAATTCTGTGCATTCTTCGCATGGTTTCTGTTATAACAGTTTTCTCTTAAATACTACCTCACTAAACATGATAAACAGTAATTTATTATGCTGCTGTTATAACAATGGGTGTTATCACCACCACCCTCCACAATGTACTATTTCTAATGCCAGTTCAGATCAAAGAGTGGATGAACCATGCCTTTGCCGTTGACACAGAAGTGTCACCTGTGCAAAATCGAATGTGTACCTTTAGACAGTGATCTTAAAAGAAACAGGGTGATGAGAACCTGAAGTTCAGCAAAAAGAGATGCAAAGTCCTGTACCTGGGGAGCAGCATAGGCTTGGGGATGACCACTGGAAAGCAACTTTGCAGGGAAGGCAAAGCTAGTAGCAAACAAGCTGATCATGAGCCAGCAATGCGGCCTTGCAGAAAAGAAGGCCAGTGACATCCTGGGCTGAATTAGACAGTTTTGCACTACACAGAGGTAAGTGATCCTTCCCCTCTGCTCAACTCTAGGAATGACTAAGTGTCTTTTTTTGCTCATGGTTTCAGATACAATAGAGTTAATTTTCTCCGTAGTAGATAGTACAGTGCTGTGTTTGTGATTTAGCATGAGAATAATGTTGATAATACACCAATGTTTTAGCTGTTCTAGGTAGTGTTTACCCTAGGTCAAGGACTTTTAAGTTTCCGATATTCTGCCAGTGAGCAGGTGCACAGGAAGCTGGGAAGAAGCACGGCCAGGACAGCTGACCAGAACTGGCCAAAGGGATATTCCATAGCCTATAATGCCATGCTCAGTATATTAACTCAGAGGGGGAATTGGCTGATAGGGACCTAACACTCTTCTGGGCTCAGCTGGGCATCAGTCAGTGGATGCTGAGAAACCCTGTTGTGCATCACTTGTCTTTTTTGGTTTTTATTCCTATAAAAATATTTTATTGAGTACAACAAAAAGAGAATTTTTATTCTCTTTTTGTTGTACTCATTTATTATTATGATTATTACTGTTATCATCTTCACCATCATCATCATCATATTTTAAATCAACTACTAATTTTTTCTTATATCAAGCTACTGATTTTACCCTTTTTTTTGCATTCTCCTCCCCACTCCACCAGGGGATGTGGGGAGTGAGTGTGAGTGAATGGCTGCATGATACTTAGTTGCTGTCTGGGGTTAAACCACAACATTCTTAAACAGTATCTGGAATAAAATTTGGATTTTAACAGCTAATGGAGGATGTCTATAGTGCACTAGTTATAAATTTTCTGACTCTGTGGGGCAGTTAATGTACTTGAAGTACAAAATTACAAAAACCTTATATAATCAAGACATCTAGTCATTACTTTCAAAAGTGTCCTTTCAGTCAAATTGCTCTTCCTTTTCTTAAAAGAGTAATTTAATTTTTCAATGAATTTCCCTGTTGCTGTATAAGCAGCATTGGAACAAAAGGTTACTTGTGCTCTCTGTCTTTCAACTCATTTGGTTCCTCATCTTCAAAGAACCACATCAAAATATCTTGCCACAGAATAAACATCAACTGGATTTTCTTTCTGTATTCAACAGATATCAGTTTCTGCCAACTGCCAAGCAGAACATGGAGGAATGATGCCAAATTCCTTCTCAACATATAACTGAGCCCATTAATGCTGAAGTAGATTTATGGGTGTGTTGCAAAATACTTTGCATGGTCTCTTTAAGCACATATTCACATCAAACCATAAGATGCCATAAAAGGCTGATATATAACATTTGAGGTAAAACTGTACTACTGAAACACATTCAGTTGTCCACGCTTTGTCAATGCTGTGGCACTTAAATGCTCCTGCTTTGTCCCCATTCCCTTGAGTTCACTGCTGAGGACAGTCCTCCCACTGAGTGCCATGGCAGCAGAAGGAGCACCTCAGCCAGGGTGTTAATGTTGAAAACAATTCTGACTTAATTCATTTCAACCCAAGATGTAGAATAACTTCACAGTTCTTGTGTAATCAAAACTGAGAGGAAATACAGACTCTTTTCTGACAGCCTCTTTTACCTCTTGTTTTTAATCTACAGTATATTATTTGTGCTACCTGTTTTAGTCTGGGGGGTGGTAACCACTGAGTCTTTTCTGATGTGGAGATCTTTTCCAGGACCTGGGTGTTTAAATCCTTTGTGCTGTTGATTGTGATCTAACACCTGCTATTTCTGCAGAATAGCATGCAAGAGACAGGAGATATTTGCACGCACTGAGATACCATGAATGATAACTCCACTATCAACCATCTGCTAGACCCTTTGTTTACTGCTGTTCTTTGTACTGAAGTTCAAATATTTTGGAATGAATGGGGGGAAAATTGCACAAGAAGCTCCCCAACTCAGTTTTAGTTTCCTTATGAACAACATGTGCAGAATATGATAGGAAACAAAAACATCTGTTTCCACTGGCTTTGCTGTATTCTGCTTTTCTATTGATTCAAACACAAACTTGAAGCCAGGCTGTCTGTGGTGCTCTCTCCTTGTTTCTAATGTAAAAACCCCAGGCAAACTCAATGCACAAAGGTAACATACTCAAAAGTGAAGCAGGTATTAGTACGCCCACAGTAAGCCTGAATCAACTTCATAACTTCTGGATGAAGAATCTTTCATATGGAAATGAAAACTGAGCTACCTAAAGAGAGAGAAATCCCAAAACACATCCATTTTCTAATGGTAACACCATTGCTCATAGCAAGATTTACTATAAAATAGAGGTGAACTTTTGTCTCTATTGATTAATTTCATCTGGTCTGCTATAATTTAATGCATTGGAGATGTGGTTGTTTGCCTAGCAGACCAGCATGCCTGGTTCTGCTGTGCAGGTCTGTATTTCTCTTGGATATCTGAGAGATTCTGGGCAATGCCTGTGTAACCCGGATAAGTGGCTGTGGTTTCCCACTGCCTCTATGAATGCATTTAAATTGAGGTAGAATACTTGAAAATCCATCTGTTAAGAATTTCAGGTAGAAAGCATTATTTACTGATATCGTTGACCAATCACAGCTTTAAACAGGCCTCCTTGTGCATGCAGAATAGAAATTTTCCCCTCATCTTGCCAGGGCCTCTGCCCTCCCTCTCCCTGCTTAACATTATAAGGATTCACAGGGTGTGTAGAAGTCAGTCTCTCACTGCTCTTTTTAGAAAGAAGGGCCTTCTATACTCATTAAAAACTGTGGTGCATTTGTGTATGGTGTTCCCACCCTTCTTTGGAAGCTCAGCTCTTTCACAGAAAAAAACCTTTTTCAGACTGGCTGCCTCAGAGGGATAAGAGGATATATGACTCCACAGCCCAGGGAGGGAGATGCCCACCAAAAAGGGGATTGATGCTTTTTCCATACACCCCATCACACTAAAAGAATCACTGGACAAAGCAGAGCTGTTTGTGCCAATATGCAACAGCACAGGTAATACATATCCCTCTCCATCTTCCTATTAGTGACTTTAACCTCATCCTTAGTTAAGAGATATACTAATAGCACTTCCTAACTGTTTTTGGGATATCTTATCCTTTAAGAGGGTTGAGCTGAAATACTTCCTCTTATTTATAAAATTTCCTAGCAGTACAGAGAGTTAATACAGAGAGCTCATTGTCTGTAGACTGCGCATTAGCTATTGCCTACAATTTATCAACCCATCTAGCTTTCTTATCAAAAATCTGAAACTGAATATGCTCTTGTTTTTAATAACCTTCCAGGAACACAGTGATAAATGCTACTTTTTAACAGAAGACTTTTGTAGACCAATATAGAATAGGAAAACATTTATCAACAAAAGGGTGATACCGGGGCATACTGATGCAAAGAAAACAGAGAGAAAGAAAAAGTAATAAAATATTGTCATGAGACAACATTTTTTCCTTTTATTCAATATAATTATAATATGAAGTACTTCAGAAATGTAAAGATATCATTTGGCCCATCTTCTGACAACATTTGTAGCCTGCCTAGATATATATAGGGAGATTTTTTTTTAATGTGATGCACATTATTCCTTTTTCACATTTATCTTCTAAGACTAGGAAATTAGAAGCCCCAGAAAAAGAGCAGATAAACATGAAACTTATCACTAAACCAAGGGATTTTGATTTGAAAGAGAAATTGTGTAATTTCGCTAGAGGACACAGGTTTCCTTTGTCTACAATCTATGATAGAGTATTCCCTTCAGAGCTGCAGGGCATGAAGGAAAGATAGGCTCTGCCTCTTCCTCTTCCCCTGGCCCTGATGCACCCAGGTAAGGAGGAGAGAGGAGCCCCAACCAGATGCAGCTTCTCGTGTTGCCAGTTTAGGGCTCCTCTCCAAGCTTAATATGGCAAGTGTGGATGCACGCAGGGACCAGTTGTTGCTCAGGGTGAGTGTGCAGCTGCTATTTCCCACCCTCAAAATCTTGTGACAGCAGCTTCCAGCAAGAAACTAGGCAGGAGCAAGCTGTGCAGGTGTCACTAACCCAGCTCTCAAATCGTAAGGGTTACAAGAAATTTCCAGGAGAGGAGGAGCTGTTATTGCATTTCTTCTCTTATTGCACAATACTGCTCTTTCGGCCACTAGATTAGTCAGTGATAGATCTGTACTTAGATATTCAGTGACAAAAGGTCAATTAGTGTCACATCTTCTTTTCCCATGGAAAATGCTGACTTCTTGCCCTTGGTATTTTGACAAGTTTAGGCCCATGCAGTTTTTCCAAAAAAAAAAAAAAAAAAAAAAAAAATTATATAATCCATTCTTTCAAGCATTTAATGAGCATGACCCTCTAGTTTCATCTTGGCAGTTTGCGTTGTTTTCAGTAAAAAGGGAATAGCAAAATGAACTGTGTTTTGCATGTGTGAGTTTAGTGAGCGTAAAAATGTAAGCTATCAAAAAAAAAAAAGCAAGAATGGTGTTGAAACCTTTTTTAAATACACTCTAAGAAGATTCTAGGTTTATTGCAAAAGAAGTAACCATTTTCAGGTCAAAATTATGTGTTTGATAGTTGAGCAAAGCATATTTACAAATAAATTTAAAAGCACTATTGTAAAAATTAAAAAGGCAAAGAAAAAAAAGCAAAAGAATAAAGGAAAGTAGAAGTTACAAGACTAGCTCCAGTAAGTTCTGTTACTTGTTTTAACAAAAACATTATTTCCTCCTATTCTCCACTCACTGAAAATCAGACATGAAAAGCATAGCAAACAATAGAGATGTTCAATCTATCAATGTAAATTGGCCTTGTACTGGTATAGCTAGCACAAAAATTGCATGAGGAAGGAATTTACAGTGTGTTTGTCCTGCTGTTGAGAAAATACAGTTCAGTTAGTCTGGACTACCACATGAAGCCCTTCCCTTTCTTTGAGATATAATGAGGGAACAAGATGTGTTATCTGAGGGACCCTTGCCTTTGAAGAACATGACAAGTTTTGAATAAATAAGAATGAAGATGGGAAAGTTACTGTGTACCCTTCTCACTGTGAGGAACTGAACAGGCCTTTTCCTATCTGGCTGTTAATTTGCTAATTTGTAGAAGTCTGCTCTGAGAGATGGAATGCATTTGTATGATCATCTGGGAAATGGGAAGGTAGAGGGGAGGGGAGGGGAGGGGAG